>JAXCGZ010022766.1:30000-80000 GCA_037179515.1 Halocaridina rubra | reverse complement strand
AGTGTAAGAGTAGTTGATAATAGGAATTCGCCAAGCGAGGAGGTAGTTAATGCTATCTCAATCCATAGTTTTAAGGACAGGTATGATAAGTATCACTAAGTATGAAATGGAACCGATCAGGAGACGGGAAGATACGAGCTTTGGGCTCTTTCCCGTAAACACAATTAGATAATCACAATTAGGTAATATATATATATATATATATATATATATATATATATATATATATATATATATATATATATATATATATTTATATATATTATATATATATATATATATATATATATATATATATATATATATATATATATATATATATATATATATATATATATATATATATATGTATATATATATATATATATATATATATATATATATATATATATATATATATATATATATATATATATATATATATATATATATATATATATATATATATATATATATATATATATATATATATATATATATATATATATATATATATATATATGCAAAATAAACTGTTACATCACAGCACAGTATGGAGCAAAAAAAAAGAAGGCCCATAAATAAAACACAAAAAGAAGCGAAGATGCACTATATATTACGATTGGACTCCAGTCCTCTTCGTATCTGAAGAGGATTGGAGTCCAGTCGTAATATATTGTACATTTTCGCTTCTTTTTGTTTTTTATTTATGGTCCGTTTTTTGCCTTATATATATATATATATATATATATATATATATATATATATATATATATATATATATATATATATATATATATATATATATATATATATATATATATATATATATATATATATATATATATATATATATAATATATATTTGTTTATTATCTTTATTACTATTATTATCATTATTCTTATTATTATTATTATTATTATTATTATTATTATTATTATTATTATTATTATTATTATTAATTATTATTATTATTATTATTATTATTATTATTATTATTATTATTATTATTATTATTATTATTGTTATTATTATTATTATTATTATTATTATTATTATTATTATTATTATTGTTATTATTATTATTATTATTATTATTATTATTATTATTATATTTGTTTTTTAATTAGTATTATCATCCTTGGTGATTGCAGATAAAACGTTCATCTTTGTTATTCGTATGCGTTCAACGAAATGAAAAATAAAAAAAAGGCTTGAGACTTGTATCTTTCAATCCTTTTCAAACTAATTTCTATTACCTCTATTACCAGCCACATTTTGATATGTGGCTAGTAATAGAGGTGTGTTTATGTTGCATATAATGGTCACCTCCTATTTCACATATATTATTATTATGAATACTTGATAAACTGTAGTTACTGATGGCACATTTACCATGTGCGTTTCCTAAGTTGATAAATTTAAAGGATGGGAATAGGAAACTTGCAATATCTTTCGACAGAAATTATTTTTAATGCAATTAAGCCTGTAGAAGGCATCTGATAGTGGCACCGCCCTGCCAAATTTGACATGCGCTGTTGGCATGTGACAAACGGCTATATTGTAATCACTGATATTACTTTCAGGTTGAACTGAAGCGTCTTTTGGAGCAAAGGGAGAGCATCATAACTGAACTGAGAAAACAGATGCATCATCGTGAAAAAACCATCCAGGCTCAAAGAGCCCAATTTGAAGATGCCCTCAGGAATTTACAGGTGATTTATGCAGATATAGTGCACTTCAAAGTTCAGTTGTTGATCATACATTCGAGATAAATATCTGTACCCAAAACAACATCATTTTGCAGTTAGTAATGCCAATCCTGATTACAGAATGGTAAAAGGTCTGGAAATCCAGTTGATATTCTCTTTGGACGAGGCAAAGAAAGTCTTGGAGGAGGCAGTGGGGGCACAGCAGGTGGAAGCAGAGAGGAACTTCAATTGGTTAGAGATGCTATTACATCACTCAGAAGTAATTTCAGGTACAGTGATATGTGCAGTAACAATAATTTTGACGTTTTATGTTATTTATTTAAAACCAATAAATTTTATTCTTTTTTATAAACGTGTTTTATAACGCATATCATGTTACAATGGTCGAAATCCCTTTTGTAGGCGTTAAAGCCAATTTACTCCAGTCACTTCTCTTTCCTCTGTCGGGACAGTGTGCGACCATAATTCCCCCGAATCCTACTGCTTGAGTCATTCAGAGGGTAAGTGAGGAAGAATTTTCTGCTGTGAGGCCTGACATTAGTAGCTAGTTTACTCTCATCACTTCAACTCATAGAAGCAGGTAGATTCTGTCCAAAAGAGATATTGAGTGGCCTCTGATTCCCATCTTCACATTCTTTCATCTCTATTTATGGATTTTCTTCTTTCCTCTGTGAGGAGAGGATGATAATACTTCCTCCATGTTCCCTGTGTGTCGTGAAAGTCGACTTGATGGGGTGAAGCAAGGAGACTACGAAGTCCCTGTTAATATGTTCGTCGTGTGATATGTTGAGTTTCATGTTAATTAAAATATATTTAACTTTCATACTGGTGTCTTTACTTTAGTCTTTCTTAATGTTTTATAACGTATTCTGAACCCATTTTGTGATCTATATATGAGTTAGTTAACTTGATTATCTTGCAGTATCTAATGTTGCTTGTATCTTATTTTCCTGTCTTAGAATCCATGATGTGTTCTGTCTATGTCTATGGCATCTTATAATTTGATGATAATATATGACAAGTCCTTCACAGTCAATATGTCATCTTTTGGATTAACACTTGTCCTTTTCTGACTGTTGACATCAATTTCCTTTAGTGATGCATGATACTCTTTACAGGCATCGTCTTTTCCCGTCCCTATTTAATAGTGCTATTGCTAAAGCTTCAGTTCTTACTTTCATCCGTAATATTTTTTTTTTACTCGTATTATTAGTGACAATTCTATAGTGTTGTCATATTTCTTGGCCTCATAAAATCTTGATATCATATTCCAAATTGGATCAATAACGTCTTGATGTTCTCTTCCATATTGGACCCATACTGATTATTTCAGTGGGGCAGACACTAATATTGTTACCATGATATAGTTTTAATGCAGCAGATCCCATTATCTTGGGCTAAATTACAAAAGATAATTATTATATTGTCTTTGAACATTTTTATTATCCCATCAGCACTTGAAATAACTCATTATAACTATGTTTGTTTAATAATTCATAAGGTCATCATTAGATTCATTCTTAATTTTGTTCCTAACATTTGCTCAGCTACTGCTAAGAAAGCACATCTCTCTTCACTTGAAATCCATCGACTTTTTGTCAGTGACACAACATGGCTTCAGAGAAGGTAGATCAACAGTAACAAACTTATTAGAATTTTATGATGAGGTAAGCCGAATCTTATAGGAAAGAGAGGGGTGGGCAGATTGCATTTTCCTAGATTTCCAGAAAGTATTTGACACCGTCACACACGGGAGACTTATTAAGAAGCTGTAAGCAATGGCAAGAATTGGTGGGAATGTCTTGGAATGGATAAAAACTTACTTAGAAGGAAGCGAACAGAGGGTTAGAGTAGGACGCTTAGTGTCTGAATGGAGAAGAGTTTTTAGTGGAGTTCCAAAGGGTTCGGTTTTAGAGCCACTTTTGGTCCTTGTATGTGTAATTACCTAGAGTCTGTACATTCATTCATGACTATGTTAGCAGATGCTGCAAAGATTGTGAAGAAAGTAAGAGACGAGGACAATGGTAGAGTACTTCAGGAAGACATAAATAATCTTCATGAGTGGTCAGAAAAGCGGCTAATGAAATTCAATACTTCTAAATGTAAGGTAATGACAATGGGTACAAGTGCAAGAAGGCCCAAGCTTGACTACTCAATGGCAAGAGCAAATCTTCAAGAGAGAGAATGAGAGATCTAGGCGTGGACATACTGGCATATTTGTCTCCAGAAATGCAAATAAATGGCATAGTAATAGCAGCATATGCTTTCTTAGCAAATGTAAGGTAGCCTTCAGGCACATGGACAAGGAAATGTTCAGAAATATTAATGTAACCTATGTGAGGCGAAAGCTTGAATATGCAGCCCCCTTTTGGAATCCACACTTGAAAAATCACGTAGTTAAGGTGGAAAAAGTTCAAAGACATGCCAAGAAACTGGCGCCAGGAATTCGAAACTGGCGCCAGGAATTCGAGATCTTAATTATGAGGAGAGGATGAGGGAATTAGACTTACCATCATTCGAAGCTAGAAGAATGAGGAGGGATATGGTGACGGTTTTTAAGCTCTTTTATGATTATGACAGAGTGCATAGGGATCGGTATTTTGATATGGCTAGCACTAGAACTAGAGGTCATAGTATGAAGTTTCGTAACAAAACTTCTTTGCAGGATGTAAGGAAGTACTTTTTTAGTGTAAGAGTAGTTGATAATTGGAATTGGCTAAGCTAGGAGGTAGTTAATGTCAACTCAATCCATAATTTTAGGGACAAGTATGATAAGTATTACTAACTACAAAATGGGACCGACCAGGAGAAGGGATTTTTTTTTTTATGAGTATGACACCGTGACAGGCAAAAACTGCCCTCATCAATAAAGGGCCGGGAAAGAGAAACTACCAAGATGAAGAAAAAGAAAAAGGTTAAGGACAAAATTACGAGCTTAGGGCTCTTTCCCATAAGCACAATTAGGTAATTACATGGGTTTTGTGCATCCTTGCATCGTGTATTGCTCATACATCTATGATACCACCTCATCAGCCTATCTTCTTTACAGGATTCAGCATAAATACAATTCATTTAGTTGTGTGAGCTAAAGTCATTGGAGATGAAATTTTTCATGCTATGTATGGGAGGATGTTTTGCTCAATTGCCTGGTTGTGTCCCATGAATACTAAGATAATCACAATGTAGACATCAAGCAATAGCATTCAGTGTAGTATTAGAAACTTTTCCTTCATTGTTTTGTTCCCTCTAATCTTTCATCTTTTATTACTGTAGAACCCTTTGGTATCAACATTCAGTTTGAAACCTTTAACCATTGTTCTCTTTGTTTATAATTACTATTTGCATTTCCTCACCACTGGAGTTAGTAATGCCTCTTATGAAGGGACTATTTTATTTATTTATTTTTTTTAAACCTTAGAATATGGGCGATTCTTTTATGAGGGACTTAATGGTCTACACAAAGCCCTAGCTCAATAATACTCTCCATCACAATATATTTCACATATCTAACAGTGTACTTACCGAGCCCTTTGAAGTAATAGGAAGCCAAGGCATTCCTTTATAGCTCCAAGTGGCAAAGCAAATTTTTTTATATATATCACTGGGGATACGGTCGCATGGCCTTTGGGTGCGAGCAAAGAACTGTGTCCGTCACATGTATGGGATTAATACTCACCACATATGGCATGGATAAGGATGACTGGGGATGAATATTTGCAGCTAGAGAAATGGAATCTAAATTTATATATTTTGATAATCATGCAGTTTTCTTCTTTTGGCTGTAGCTACCACTCTAACATGCGCAGACAGAGTGTTGAAGGACATAATGTTGAAAGACATAATATCGGAAGGTCAAAGTGTCGAAAGGTTAGGTTAGGTTATTTTAGGTTCTTTCGACACTTTTGTCTTTAAACACTTTGACTTTCGACACTCTGTCCTACTTACCCCCTCTAAACCTGGCAAGAAGCCTGCATGTGAGAAAAGAAGATAATGTTTCTCTTTGTAATTATGACTTTCTTATTCCACAGAGGCACAGACCCAAACCAGCACACTCTGGACACATTGGAACAAGCTATAGCAGTGCTTATAGAAAGATGTGGAGGTTTGAATAGTGGTGGTGGAGGAAATGGCAATGGAAGCAGTAGTGAAAGAGTAATCGGAAATGGCACTATTGTTGGAAGTGCTGATAAGTCAGCACGGCTTAGTGACAAGCGTCCACAGGTTAATGGTATGTATTTTGTTTACTTTTCCTTGCTTAAGATTTTGCAGAATCTATATAGATATGTTACTTGCTAGAGGCTAAAACATTTAGAATACTAAAATTCATTGTTATTACTGTGGCATAATATTGGTTTAAGTTTATTTTGCATTGGCTCTTACCTCTTATTTAAAATTAGAAAATATATTTCATATCTTTCCTTCTATAATTTTATGGTGTTATTATGGGTTTGCCACACCAAATTACCCAATTTGACCCCATCTTGTTATGTTGCAAAAAAAAAAAAAAAAAGTGAAATGATCACTTCACCGTTAATAAGATTAGAAAGGGACTGTGATGATGTCTCTCATCACATAGCACCTGCCAGCTGAGCAGGTATATTTATTTCATTTATGGGAATAGCTATTTGAGGAATCAACTGCACTATGAGTTCTTGCATGAGATTAATAATGCATATGCCTTTCATGAAGTTCTATACTTAATAAAATAAGAAATCTATACGTCTGTTTGAAGCAAATTTGCTAGCTAAGTATTGCAATAATTTAAGTAACATTTATTTTGCAATATTGCAGGTGTGGTAGAGCAGTCAACCAAGGTAATTTATTTCACAGAGAGGACTGTAACTCCATTCATGTCCACAATAAACAAACGACTGGGTGATATTCGTTTACGAGAGTTCAAAGCAATGTTTGACAGACCAGGAATATTTCGGTTTCACTTTAAGAGCCATGATCCTGAATATGGGATGGTTAAAGAAGAGGTAATAATATGTTGCTGTGAATTTTGTATTTTTATTGAAATTTTCCTTTGATTAGTAACGTTGGGTTATGGCTTTCATGCTTTCTTCTCAAAGAAAATAATACCCGTTGGGGTGGCTACACTCAGAGGTACTATTGCTCTTCCTTTCCAAGCATGTAGTAGTTGTTTAATTTAAATCCTGCATCTTACTTTGCAGGTGGTTTTTCACTCATAGCTATAGCAGTGTATCTGTTGTGAATTTTCAAAGCATACTCTTCATGTGCATACTTTCTGCCTGCCCAAATTGTCTAGTAGTGTTGCCTTTTTCATTATCTGCAAAGTTGATTGTAATCATTATCTATGCTATTGCAGACTTCTCATACACACTTTCTCTATTATAGCTGTTATGTCTTGTTTCACACTATAGGCTATTCTCAAATATTTCGTATTCATAGCCTTAATTCTTCTCCTTTATCAATTATTTATTACTTATTAGGTAATGCTCCACTATGAATCATCACCTTGAAGTGGTGGAGAGGCTTGTGTGATCCCCATTATTTTGATAGCTAAGCCGTTGGAAGCATCAACACCTCAATGATGGGCCAGGTGGATGAAGACAGTCTTAACTCGTTGGTTGAGAAGGCGGATGAAGGCCGTAACAGACCCTTCAACTCCAATTGTCTAGGTTTCCTTGTCACTGAAATCAGCTGACTGCCATGTAAAGTATAGTGTGCTTGGAACGCAACATTAATAACTTGTTAAACAAAGAGACACACACAAATATCTTTGCTCTGTGAACCAACAAAACTTAGAGTCTTTTACCAAGCAGCAAAGAGTGACAGGAGCAGGCTTCCAGTCAAAAACCGACATGGAAGCAGTGAAAACTTAATTCGGTCACTCAACTGCTGGAAAGAAGGTGGAAAGCTGTTTGGTAGCAGCATTCATAGCTGAGAAGATGAATTTAAGATCCACTTTTCTCGATTTGAACTGAGAGGAACTAAGAAAGGTGTAGTAGAAATATTTTACTTTTTTTTTTGCCCTATCCTGCTTATGAAATGGTATCCAAAGAACTCAACAATATGTATTCAATAATGACAAAAACAAA
Source organism: Halocaridina rubra (assembly GCA_037179515.1). Taxonomy (NCBI): domain Eukaryota; kingdom Metazoa; phylum Arthropoda; class Malacostraca; order Decapoda; family Atyidae; genus Halocaridina; species Halocaridina rubra. The sequence goes on along the minus strand of JAXCGZ010022766.1, from coordinate 72,246 downwards.
AACTATGAAATTTGAAATATACAATGTGCGAGCTCTGATGGGAAGCCCCAAACCAGACCACCCAGAAAGAAGAACTGCCTTAGCTGTCTAGGAATTCAGTAAATTCAACTTTGATATTGTTTCTCAAACTGAGACCTACAAAGCTGGATAATACACCTTCTTCTTGAAAGGACTTGATCGTGAACAACTGAGGATCCATGTTGTAGTTTTAGAATGTGAAACCGATTACTTCACAAGCTGGCAGTACAACTGCTAGGTATTAATGAATGCCTCACGACTGCAAATCCAGCTTGTCAAGAGCCATCACATCACTGACATCATTGCCTATGCTCTAACTCTAGGAGCTTAAGACAAAGTAATGGAAAGATTCTAAACCCAACATGATGTCACCTTCACCCCTATTCCCAGCAATGCCAAAATTATTCTTTTAGATAATTTCACTGCCAAAGTCATGAGAGCTCACATGCTCTGGACTGGAATAATCAGGAATGAGGGAGTTGGCAGCTCAGTAACAATGGAACACTGTGCTGAGGACAATGTAATGATTACAAACACCTCATTTGCCAGAAAAATGGGCATAATGTGTCATGGTAGCATTCATGCTCCTAACACTGGCACCTCACCGAAAATATCTTACTGTAATCCTAATACCAACAGGATGTACTGATAACAAGAGCTGTTGCCAGCTCCAGTGAGTGCTAGACAGAATATCACCTCATCTCATCCATCATGAGAATGAAGACTTGACACAAAAGGAAACTTCAGATTTAGAACACTATCGAGAAATTCAGTGGTGACCTTCTTCAAGACATTAACCATATGCAGAAGTTTCAACAAATTTTCATGAACAGTTGCACCAAAAAGTTCTACAACCCATAGAGGGACCCTGGAATTAGTTGAAAAAGGTTATCATTGCATCTTACGAAGTAACATTTGATTTCAGGATGAAAAAGCATCAGGATTGGTCTTATGATAATGACGAGCAACTCCATCAGTCTATCAATGAAAAGGGAAAGCTTTTGTTTTCTTAAAAAAGAACAATCAATCAGTTACCAAAAGGAAGCGCTCATAAGAGTGTAAGTCTACTGTCCAGAGGATCATTTAGAAGCCTGCAGAGTGACTGATGGAGGAAAATGTCTCGAGAGATTCATCAGCTAGCAAATAACAACGACACTTGAGGTTGGTTCATTGCTAATAAAGCACATATGGTTCATCTACTCCTGGTCAAGCCCCTCCTAAAAAAAAGATGGTTCAGCTATCTTGAAGAACAATACTGACATCATATCTAGATGGAGAAGATCACTTTTAAATACTGCCAAACCAAACTGTTACATGTGACAGGAATTAATTACCTACATTCTAAAACAACCTGTAGATAGCTCCATAGGCAAATTACTAACGCTTGAAGATGTGAAAGAATTCATCAAAAGCTTGAAATAAATACATTACTGCTGGCTTCGATGGAATACCAGGTGAGGCATACAGGCATCAAGGTGATTCCTCATCAAGATCTGGATAAATGAATATTTACCGGCAATCTTTGGAAACATCATAATCACTATCTTCTATAAAAGGCTAGGTGATAGATCTAAATGCATAAGTTACCGTGGAGTTTATCTATTAGTAACTTTAGGGAAGGTCCTCACCCGAATCAAGAGCTATGATTACTGGGTGAGAGAATCTGCCCAGGGACGCAAATTGGTTTTAAACTGTCAGGCGGAAATACTGACATGATATTCACAGTGTGTCGACTACAAGAAAGCTATGCATAACTTTAGCTTTTATACATTGCATCCATTTACATCACCAAAGCCCACTGTGGATGTTCTGAATGTCCTGAAAAGCTCAGTACATTACATTCAAATACTGAAACTCCTTCATGATGACAGCTATGAGCATATTGTTTACATCAGTCGTAAAACAGGGATGAGCAATTGCCCCTGCTCTGTCCATTGCAACAGTCAACTACATCATCAAGAACTACCTACCCAAAGGAATTGAAATTAAATACAAAACAGACTTTTCAATTTTTCCTCTCTCAAGTCCAAAAATAAGACAACTGCAAGTTTCTTTCATTAAATTCTAGTATGCAGATGACGGAAGTGTTGTTGCTATATAAGAAACTAACTGAAACAGACCCTAATGTCTTCACCTGTGCAAAAGCAAAGCTTGGATCCACCATCAACTCCAATTGCATTCAGATTATTTATCAGCCATCACCAACTGTGCCAAATCAGATAAAGCCAGTAATTCATCTTGGTGAAACAATTCTAGAAAACGTGGACTCCTTTCTATACCTTTGAAGTCACCTATCCCCCAAGCCCGACCTCGATGGCGAGATCCAGCACCATCTTTAATGCCATGAATCCGCATTTGGACGTTTCCAAACAAGAGTCTTTCAAACTTGTAACAGTAATGAGAAAATGGTGGTTTTCAAAGCATTGATAATCACAGTACTCCTGCGTGCATCATAGATTAGTTTACATACATATGACATCTAAAGGCATTTGAAAAGCTCCACCAGCCTTGCCTGCTGATTATTGTAAACATCATTTTGGAAGACAAAAGAAACAATTTCATCATGCTAAGCAAATACAACAAACTTTAAAGCTTTCATTACTGAGAACCAGAAGAAAAATGAAAGATGAAAACTTGCTGGAAAATCCTCTACTCTCAACCGTAAGTTTAGAAGGAGCAGATTTCAGAAAAGATGTTCTCATCATTAGCATGAAGAAATGAAAATTTACATTAGTAACTGGGAGACTAATCCCAGGAATTGGAAACTCTGGCCAGCCATCATTTGTGAAAGAGCAATATCTTTTGAAACTAGCATATGAACAGAATTTCAAGTAAAGATAATATGGGGAGAGAGAGGCAACAACATTCAAGGCTCATTTTGCCTTCGGGTACTTCCTGCCTTGAATGTTTAAGAGTTTCAAAGCAAAAACTGTATTCCTGAGCCACCTAAAAGTCCATAGATATCGAAGCTAAGGCTGTCATCCTCAACCACGAGGGATTGCCATGATTTTGATTTAATGTCTAACTTTGTGAGGAGTATGTAAGCCTTAAAATCTTTATCTTTCTGTTATACCATTCTTCAGATCTACTCCTTTTTACTCTACCCAACGATGTGATAATTATTCTAAGTTACAGTGCTTTTACACTGATTTCTTTCTCCTTTTTACAATGTTTAGTGTGATTGATAACAAGTATTTGTATGAGTCTCCTACCTCCTTTTTTTTTCTGTTTGCGAATGTGCACTTTCTTAATATCCTCTACCCCATAGCACTGTATGTTTTATCAGTATTTTCTCTCTTGCAGAATCCATTATTTTTTATTTATTATCGTATAAGATGTGTTTTCTGTGTATGGAGTTTATATGCGTCCCCATCTACTCTCTCCACGTAATATAGTCTTTTAGTAAGAATATTATTAGCCACTGTTAGCTGCCTTCAAATCTAATATTACTCTATCTACAATGATATTCCATACCTTTGATTGAAAAGATATTTATCAAATGGAACTGCAATACACAAAGGAGCCTGTGGAATTTGTCCAAATACTTGGTCAGCATGTCCAGTATTTTTGTAGATATAAGATATAAGTATAATACTTATCTGGTACGAGCTACATGGTGAGTGAAATATGAAATAATCCTTAATTATTTATGTCTATTATTTGTTAAGCTAAACATGTCCCTAATAATTACTGATCATATCTTTTCCAGATTATTAATGATGATGACGTGCTGCCTGGAGTAGAAGGCAAAATCATTGCTTGGGTAGAGGAGGACACTGACTAATAGGAAAATGCAACATATCTACAGTATCTAGATATTATACAGAACATTATTTATTGTCTGCAAATCGAGTGATTACTAACTCTCCATGCAGATATCAATGATACTTATATGCTCCACTGAACAATAGTTGACCTCTTAATATTTCACTAGCTATTATTGCAGATTGACACCTAAATGTTCTGCTGAGCATTAATATCCAGAAGCTAATTCATTTTTTCCTTTTTAAATTACATTGAAGTTTTATTATGAAAATCTATATAAATGTAGATCTCCTAATAGTTTTTACAACTAAAACTTTGGAAAGAAATGTCATTTCTACTTTCAACGACCATGAACCTATTATTGGTAGCTTCAGTTAGGTATGATATTCCTCATGGGACTGAAGTACGTACAAAAGTGTGAAATGTGGTATTTCCTGATTGATGTTGAGAGACATTCAAGATCATCTGTATGTTCATGCTTGCAACTAATTTAGTGTCATGTCATATAGTAGTATGACACAAGTATACTTATACAGCATGGTATGAGAAGAAGGGTATAGCAAAATACTGTAGTTCAGTATGAGAGAAGAGTATATCTAAGCTATCTGGCATGACAAAGAGTATATCTAATTTGGCATGATATAAAAGGATCTATCCTCCTTGTTTACAGTGTGCTGCTCCCAGTAGTAACGATATCTATAATACAAATAAGAATCCCCTGTTGCATAATATATTCACAATTGTAGCATCAGTTTCTAATATTGTCAGAGCCCTAAATTGCGGTACAGATTAGTTGGTCACATGAAATTGTGTGCTTTCTTTTTTAAATAATCTGCCAACTGATATATTATTGTTAGTAACTGGAAAGAGTTCCCAGTTATTTGTTTGTTATATATCCCATATTTAATTAAATATGTTGAGATTACTCTTTATCATCCTTTATTTATTGTTTTAGATATAAAATATTATGTCAGTACATAAGTTTAAGCTGTAGGAGCCAAAGATTCTATTTAAGAGTGTTTAGGTATATAAAATATTATAATACTTCCAATACAGCCTAATGACAAGTTTTTCAACCGTATTTTGAATATCGACGGAGTAATAGAGAATATTAGCTAGTTTTATATGTAAAAGAAATTCAATTATTTTGAAAGTGTTGGGTGTATAATCACTTGTCCATTTCCATCTTCTATATTGCTTGCTCTTTGTTTTACGTATAATGTTATGCAGATTGTGAGTATTGTTGGAGAATGTAATTGATCTCTTTTTATAGGTTACTTGCATGATGGGTATATGCTTAGCAATGTTAATGCTATATTGTAATTGTAAATAATTTTTTTGTAAAATTTTACTAAATAAAATTGCTAAAAAACATTCAGACAATTACTGACACTAAACTTGCTACTCTGGTAGAGTCTCAACAAACATCTTTTGCTACCATCACAATTCTCACCAAATAGCTGGACTCTCTTGGCTCTCATCTCAAAAAGTATAGTACACTTTCATTGGAATTCACTTTTCAGTGGGACAAAGACAAGCAATGCCTGTGCAACTGCTTTGTCTGTGTGAGGCTCATATAAGATCACGGGTAAACTCTGATAAACATATTCAGCTTCAAGACAATGAATGCCTGATCTAAAAAAAAAATGAATATGCCTTTATTATGCAGAATATATATTTAACCAGGAAGTCTTTATTGGTCGTTCTACAAGAAGAGGAGAAGAGGTTTCGTCTCTCAGTGGCTACACATCCCTTATGTACATCTGGCTTGGAATGGTCTTGTCACCTACGTCCATTCATCCATACCACATCAATTCCTCCACTGTTACACATGTGACAATAACGGTTCTTGCAATAATCTACAGTGAGGTCTTCAATGCCTGACATCCTGTCGTGGGTGACCTTTTTCGTGCACCAAATCATAATGGGATACAACTTGTTAGAGTATATCGGTCGCTATCAAACCATACATTGGGACACTGGTGATGCCACATTCTCCCAAGAGAAAATCTGGATCATATCTTGATGCTCTTGTCTGGTGGTGTCCCATGTCTAGTGTCCTTCTAATTCTGCCCTATTTTCTGATCACATTGCCCTTAACCTCCAGTATATACTCCCAGCCACGAATTTTCCTCTCCACAGTTACCTACTTCAACATCTCCCTTAAGTACTGGCTTACTTATGTCTCCTAAATGTCATATCTCCTTTCCACGTTTATCTTTGAAGTACTTGAAAAATTTAGCTCCGCACATAAGTTTTATAACTGCTTTGTTTGCAAACCACATATCACACTGAAGCCTGTACCTGGATACTCTATCACTGCATCTCTCAAGAGGTGACGAAGGTGGTGATGGATGACCTCTCCTTCCAAAGACAGCCTACACCCACAATTCTGCATCAGTACCCGTCATCTGCAGATGATATAGTGCCTCTTCAAGAATATGTACAAATAAAATCTTGCCATCAGTAGTATCAATTATTAGACAAATGTAGGCTCTATTTTGCATCTGATCAGCGATGTTTTTAGAGAATGAATACCAGTGCCCTCCACCATTGTCAAGCCCAGTGAATTCAAAATCTTGTTGATGAATGGTTAGAATTGTCAAAAACCCGTGACCTTCCCCCACAGACTATAGAAGCACTTTCCTCAAAGAGAATCCTCTCTGACCTCTGCTGAGTGATCTATTACTGAAGTTGGACAAAGAGGATGATATGCCCATAACTGAAGGTAAACTACAGTGTGCCTTTACCATGTGTATAGAGCTGTTCCAGGTAATGAAGGGATCATCTACTTGGTACTTCATCTACACCACAAAGTACTTGGAAGCCCCCTTATCTGCTATATAATGGCTTCTTCAATCTGGGTAATGAGCAATAAGCTTAGACTTCTGGCATGCTCATTCCCATTCCAAAACATGGTACAGACAAATTCAAGCCTATCTCCTCATATCCTGCTTAAGTTAGGAGTTGAAATGCATTTTCCTCACACGTACTATGTCTTGGTTCACAAACAAACAGTCTTCCAGGCTGTATGGCTTCCTCTCACAATGATATCCGCGTCATTGCCTCATGGAACTCTACGTCTGCTTTTCTCGTACCAGTGTCATGTCTTCCATTGACCTCAACTGCCTTTGAATTTGCAAATAAGATTATCCTTCATCAACTTGTGGACTTTGGTATCAAAGGCAATATTCAACAATTGATGTGGGGGAAAATTAGAAGCAGAAGTTTCCATGCTTCATTCAAGGGGATGAGTAGCTCTGTCAGAGAATTTGAAGTTTTATTTCCTCAAGCACCATTGTAATCTCTATGCTCTTATGTCCTTGAACTCACTTATTACCGTGCTCTGTTGATGACATTTATATACAAGCCCACTCTCCAGCAATGCTATAGCATTTCTTTGCTCATTTTATAAGTCGGCTTCCACAAGAGGTTGATGTTACGCTTGCCTGCAAGGGAGCATAAAACTCTGCAGATGTATAATATGGTATGAAAGCAAGATTCACAGATGAAATTGTACCAGATATTTGATATACTAATCACTTTTCCAGAGGACATATCTGTCACTGAAAATCTGCTTAAGCAAATCACTGGACCAAAATATTTTTGGCAGATTAGAAGTTTTACCCTACATCAAGGAGATTAAAACACCAAATTGGAATAGTTTCATACTTTATCTTAAGAAGTATTCGTTGTATAAAATGCAGATGAAAGATAGCGTGGAGATGACTAAATACATAATGGTAAGATCAACATACCGTAATTATTTATACATCACAAATGAAGTAATTTTAGATTTTATGTAGCTGCTACAAAGTAGCATAAAATCGTTGTCTATATTTTCACCGTCATTGAAATCATAAGATTCTCTTACCTTCAAATTTTGCTTTGATCTAGCTTGTTGACTAAACAATTAAAGATAAGTAATACACATATTTACATCCTAAAATCACTAAATATTTCACAAAAGTTGGGATATACATTATAGCATATATGTACAAACTGGACAAAACATACACAGTATAAAAATATATACATATTTGAGTGAATATACTCTAGTTTTCAAACATTGGCATTGTGACAGTTGTTTTGTAATATTTATAAAGTATATTGAGCATAAATAATAGTGTACTGGAAGGTTGGAATTGTCTGGGGTTGCAGTGACTTACACTGTGGGATGCAGTTATGCTAGTATTGGTACACTTGAAATTTTTACTAAAACAAAACTTGCTAAGTGACCAGAAAGAATATATTTTTCAGTTGTTTTGTGCTTTAGATAAACAATAAGTTCATTTACTGCAAACAGAGGAAATTCGTGTTCAATGCACATAAATTACTGTACATATGCTTTTGAATATGCACTTACATATGACAAGAACCGAGTTGAATTCTGCTGTGTTTATTACTCTTCTCTCTGTAATATTACTTATTTGAATACTAAGAAAATATTTGGAATAGTTAATGAAATTATATTATAGTTAAAACTTTTTTCTATAATTTTTGGAGAATTATTCTTCTTTGACTTTGATACTGGTTTTACGATACATATTTTCAATACAGTATTTTAATGCACGAGTTATACCTAGTATATTATTGTCAATGCATTGGCCTACTCCAATCTTAGGCCCACAGATCTATGAGATTCTCCAGTTTTAGGCCCATTTTCTTGTTTCATTTGGCATTATATATATATATATATATATATATATATATATATATATATATATATATATATATATATATATATATATATATATATATATATATATATATATATATATATATATATATATATATATATATATATATATATATATATATATATATATAATATATATATATATAAAATATATATATATATATATATATATATATATATATATATATATATATATATATATATATATATATATATATATATATATATATATATATATATATATATATATATATATATATATATATATATATATATATATATATATATATATATATATATATATATATATATATATATATATATATATATATATATATAAAATATATATATATATATAAAATATATATATATATATATATATATATATATATATATATATATATATATATATATATATATATATATATATATATATATATATATATATATATATATATATATATATATATATATATAAAAAATATATATATATATATATATATATATATATATATATATATATATATATATATATATATATATATATATATATATATATATATATATGTATATATATATATATATATATATATATATATATATATATATATATATATATATATATATATATATATATATATATATATATATATATATATATATATATGTCAGTTTCCTGGCTAAGCATGAATACCATAGGGTAGTTGCTTATAATTCTTAGAGATGTAGTATACTCTCTAAAATATATAAATCACGATTTTCAATTGAGAATATTCGACATAAGTTTTTTATAGCAATAAATTTGAAGGTCTTTTGAAATATCCATTATTAACATACATCCAAATGCATAGTGTAGTTCATATATGACTATATTTAATATTAAAAAATATGGTTCCATTTTGTTGTAAGACTTGCAAGATGTTGGAGAAAGGGACTGAGTGTCTGCAAGATTTTCCAGTAAATTTTAAGAGTAGTCTCGCTGAAGTTTGTTCAGGCTTGCTTGGAAAATAAAATATTGTCAATTAGCACCTGACTGAAAAACAGCCTTTGAACCACAGCTATATAGTCCTCTTCTTTCCAAGTACCAGCATGGGATAAACGGCTTGCTCATCCTGTATTTATGGGCATGCTGTCGATACATACAAGATTTGACTTATCAGCAATTACTGTCAGTTGATGCTTCTTCTCTTAGTCAAAGCTCTGTGGTTTCAAGTTTTTTGTCTACAAGAGGATTTGCAATTTTATGAAATGTCTGATAGAGATTTGAACGATACGTATCATTAATATTCCGATGTTCATGGTTCGTAAGCTGAGCGTTGGAACCCACCGTACTCGATTCCCTGCAAAAGCAAATTAAAAATACTCTAAGTAACATGCATTACCAATTATAAAAACACTGTTTTGCTATATAGTTTCAATATAAAGTAAAGGCAGAAAAATAATAAAGTATGGCACATTATTGTTTTGTCAATGAAGGTATGTTTTTATTACCATTGGATATTTCCATACTATTACATTGTAAATAAGATAATTCCAACATCTGAATTATTTCTGCCACAATTAAAACTTTAATACAGCAATATTTGACTCTTTATACTACAAAACTGTGGCAACCCTTTATTCCATGGAGATAAAAGGAATGATTGAGGTGTGTTTTGGCTTGACGTGAATATGTACTCTTTGACTCATTCACTTACTATACAAGGGGCAATGTGGCTGTTGTATATAAAAATTTATACAAAAAAATTCCCATGCTTTGAAGAGGACTGAATGGTGCAAGCACAGTCCTCACATACATCCACTTTCGAATATATTAAGCACAACCTAAGTTGCATAGGTATATATAAAAGTCAGAAAAATACAGAAAGCCTTATATCTGTGTGATAATAAAAATATAAAAGTACACATATATATATACAATGTCTACAGTCCCCATTTTAAGGGCTGGCAGAGTCAAAGTATTCACTCATTCACCAGAAGCCAATTCACCCAAAAAATCTCTCCTCTGGACCTGGAGTGGCAGCATCTTTGTCGTAAGTCTACTCTCCGTGGCTGCAACTCAGAATATGAGGAGCTAAAGAGGCCATACTATCACAACCAACCCCAGCCCCTCAAGAAGCATGAAAACCCGGGAGAGGCTTCAGTCACCAGGGTGTTTACCTCATCTCTCAAAACAAAACATACTAACAATTTTTTCTATACCAAGAAATTACTCTCCTTGGGTCATTTATCAAAGATTCCTTCTAGGCAAAGACATTCACAGTGACTCAAAAAACACATTATGAAAGATTGCACCACACACACACAGCCACATTCACCACCAACACTCCATACACTTACTGAGTGTATGGAGATCACTGCCAGGATTGGCAGTGATCTTTCTTAGGGATTCAGGGCTGTTCGGTCAGGCAGCTCAGGGAACAACAACATCAAAAACAATATTCCACTTTTTATCTCAATGGGGATATATTGTCACAGCTCCCCCTACCACACTGCTTAGGTTATCCACATGATAAGTGGTCAGGGATCTTCTGTCAAGAGGCCTAACAGCTGTGGAAGAAAAATTGTAAGTGGAAGAAATTTGGAGGAAGTGAAGAACAGAGGTAAAAAGAGAAGTGCTCACAGTAAGAGAGTTCAAAGAGGAAGCTGAGTACTTGTTAAGTCTGAGATATGTGTGGAATTCAGTGAAAGAGAGGGTGGTGGAGGAAGTAAAAGAAGAACTGAGATGTTTGCAGGAAAAAAAACTGTGTTTGAGATGAGAACACAGTAAGAGAGTTTAAAGAGGAAGCTGAGTACTTGTTAAGCCTGAGATATGTGTGGAATTCAGTGAAAAAGAGGGTGGTGGAGGAAGTAAAAGAAGAACTGAGATGTTTGCAGGAGTAAAAACTGAAGTGCACAGACACAGTGTTTGAGATGAGAAACATGGGTGGTTGCAGAAGAAATGTATTGAGTCTTTGGGATGAGACATATGAGTGGAAGCAGAATAAAATGTAGTGAATATTGGACTGAAGTGGTAATTGAGGCACAGGCAAAGCTGTGCATGAGGAATAAGCTGCAAAGGGAAAATAAAAACATAAATAAAATGAGGTTTATCGCAAAGCGCATGTTGAGAAACTATAAGATAGTATAGAGATTTGTATATGTTTTTTAAAGTAATTATTAGATGCTTTATAAGGACGAGAAAAGAGTGGACAAATGTGAAAGAGGAGAGGGTGAAAAAAAGCAGAGGGCAGTTGCTATTGGGCAAAAGAAAAATGAGTAAGATCATTATTTCAAATTGTTGCAAGTGAGGGATGAAAGAAGGGCAACTGTGACAAATCCCAGGAAAACCCAGTTTCGAATGAGGAAAATGATTGGGTAATTAAGAGAGAGGAAGTACAAGTAAGACTGAAAGTAATGAAGGCAGGTAAAGCACCAGGATTAGATAGCTGTTTTGTGGAATGCCTATCAAAAGGTGAGGAAACAATAGTGGAGTGGTTGGTGAGGTCAAGACAAATAAATATGAATGTAGTACTCTTGGAAAAATATAAGTTCTGAACGCAGTTGGAAAGGTGTATGGGTGAGTGCTGATAGAGAGATTTAGGAGAGGAACTCAGAAAGTGAAGTAGGAAGAGCAAAGAAGGATCTGGAGAAGAACAGGATGCATGGATCAAGTGTTTGTGCTAAAACACATGTGACAGAAGTATATGCAAAAAGGTAAGGATTTTTGGGGGCAATCATGGACTCTGAGGAAGTGTATGACAGGATTAATAGGGAAGCAATATATTTCTTATAGAAGCTTTAGTGGAGGGTGTTGAGATTGCAAGGAACAGGAAAAAGTCAGTTAAATGCTGTTGAATGTTCTTTTTATGAGTAGTGAATGCATATGAGGGTCAAAAATTGAGAAAGTCAATGGTAAGAGTAAATGTGGGGTTGCATTTGGGTTGTGAGATGTTACCATGGTTGTTTAATGTACATATGGTTGAAGCAGTACTGGAGTAAATGCAAGAGTGTTTGATATTAGAGGGTAAGAATGAATGTTTATGGGAAGTTATTTGGCTACTATTTCCAAATGATGCTGCAAAAATGTCTGATTCTGAGAAAAAAGTGAAGCAGTTGTTGGGTGAGTTTGTAAGGGTGTGTGAAAAAAGGTTAAGAGTGAACGTCACCAAAAGGTGAAGGTTGATAATGGTAGTTTGAATGTGATCGAACTGAGAGATACTTGAAGAATTGTACGAAGTATTAAGTATAAGAGGTTGCATAAAGCAATGCATGGAGGAGTGAATGTGGGGGTGAGCCACAGAATGAAGGAATTGAGTAAATGTCTTGGTGAGATGTAAAGTGTAATGAGAAATAGGGATTTTGGAATGAATGCAAAAACAAGGTTTTGTAAGGGAACAAGTGTGAAAAAGGCACTGCATGGAGCAGACTTAAATAGTGAGAGAGGATGATGGGAACATATTGAATGTGTAGGGATGAGGTGCTTGAGAATCATGATAGGTGTGTCAAGAATGGACAGAGCGAGATACATTGAGGTGATGCAGAGAAAAAATGGTAAAGGATATTTGTCCGATATTTTGTACCAGAGAGTGCTGAGTTTCTAGGATATGGAAAAATATGAATGAAAGACAATTAGCAAAGAGTGTGGAGAGCACAAAAAAGTAGAGTAATACAAAAAGGAAAGCAAAGAAGGGGACGGATGGATGAAATGATGAGGCAATGGTAGCATGTGATATGTAAGTGGAGTAAACAAACAAACATTTAGTAAGGAAAAGGTAGTGCAAGAGATAGGGATGGGTAGAGAAAGACTGTGAAGGGATGTTGTGGCCCAAAGGGTTATTACACACCTGCTAAGTGCTGAGGATTGGGATGAGTGTGTTTGGGGGAATTGCTGTAAGATGAAGCAGTGGGGTAAAAGCACCTGCAGCTGTCAGCCCCACGGCATATGAGTTTTTCCTCATATTGTTGTGGGAGACCTAAAAAGTGCAAGAGATAGGAATGGGTAGAGAAAGACTGTGAAGGGATGTGGTGGCCCAAAGGGTTATTGCACACATGCTCGGTGCTGAGGATTGGGATGAGTGTGTTTGGAGAAATTGCTGAAAGATGAAACAGTGGGGTAAAAGCACCTGTAGCTGTCAGCTCCACGGCATATGAGTTTTTACTCCTATTGTTGTGGGAGACCTAAAAAGTGAGACCAAGAGGAAGGGGGAAATCATGGAGACCTTTCAATCCTGATGTGCTAGGATATGAGGATGGGAGTCAGTGAGTTTTTTGATGAACTGAGTGTGTGGGTTGACTCCCCTCCCATTCAAAGGGGATTGAGGCCTTCTTATATAGATAAACTGCCTAAAGAAAAGTTCATGTGTCTTAAAGGGAGTATAACAAACTTCAGAAATTAGGGACATTAGCATAAGTATTAAGGGCTAGAAGCATAAGCACTAAAGTTGAAAAATTATCCAAAGATAATATCATGTTTGGGTAACTATCATGAGGCTCAGGAACCACTGACAATCTTCCACATAAATTGAGTATTGTACATTTTCGTGAATGTACTTTCAAGAGCAAAGCTTACAGCTCCAGGTGGATCTTAGACCATATTACATATGGGGAGTATTTAAAGGCACTAAGACAAGTGAATCTCTTTGCTACTAATGAGAACGTGAAGCTATCTGTAGATATATCTTCAAGGAGGATTATTAATACATTTATATCCATATTCTCTCATTTCTTGGCTGATATTCTCCTTCATCACATTCAGTGTTTTAGTTCTAGTTTTTAGCAATGCAACTGGCGTTTCTTTTTCTCAAACGGTGTCAATCTTTTAATGGTTTTCTTTGATAAAAATCTTATACTGTCAGTTAAAAAAAAATGAACATGGTCTACTGTGATGGTCTCTCATATTAAGAAACTAATATCTCTCATATCTCTCGTGTCATCTTGAGAATATGTAGTGGCAGATAAGATTATTATGGTGAGCCACAGAAATACTTTTGCAAACTTTAATTTCATTAGAAAAAACAATTAAGGTCTTTAAATGAAAAAGTAATTATTTCTTATGCATTAGCATTTATAGGCAGAGAAAGTTTGTGGCACGCATTTTGCCAGGGTACTTCATTTGTTTTTATTTAACATTAAAGATGTTTTCATTTTGCCTGATTCATCTTTACTTGCGAAGACTAAGATAATTGATAAAAATTTAGGATTTTAAATTGTAGAACACCCAGTAATGATGATCATTCCTTGTGTACTTCTAATTTTACTGACCAATTTAATGAAGGTGCTTTATACAGCAAACACTTGCAAAAACATTATACAGTATCTAAGGTCAAATTTTGGAGCCATTCTTAAGGCCCAAAATGTGAAGAAATATTCTTTGTCTCTTCTGGATTAGTCCTTGAACTTAAAAGTATCACAGCTTTCAATCTTATCATAGTTTGGACAAGTATTTCTTAACCAATGGCAAAGTTACTACCAGTCAAAGCGTTGAAGGGATGGCATTATGTAAAAATGTCTATATTCATACCCATTATGGTGGAGAAAAACACCAGATGCATTCAGCATGGATTCCTTTTTTGTAGTCTATAAACTTACCCTATATCCATGCATAGGCCTAATATGAATAAAAAAAAATTATCACACAAAAGATAAGTAAATACCAACAATCATTACAGCATCTAAGTCATGCATAGTAAGCAATATTACCTTACACTTAAAAAGATGATCAAAAAGTAACCTATAGAGCAAAAATCATACTCTGTAACTCTAGATACTAAAATGCATCATCACAGAACATTACAAGGAAAAGTCATAACCTGCAACATTAGATATTTATCCATCTCGTAATAAAACATAGACATTGTAGAGAAATTTGAACAAGATCAATTCTCAGAATAGACGATGAGGCTTAACTGAAAATATTATGGGGAACATATGAAAATACACTACAGAGATATCAACGTTTACAGTAAGCATTTGCTTTTTATTCCATGGGGCTGGGAAGAAAGAATACCTTTGTTATATTCCCTGCATGTTGTAAGCACTGACTAAAGGATAGGGGAGTAAAAGGATGACAAACCCTTCTTCCATGATATTCATTTTGCCACTATAGAAAGAGTAAGAATGGGCCGAGTGTGAAGAACCCTGCTGCCTCCTCTTTTTACAGGCTTGGAAATGACAGAATTTTAAAAAAACAATTATTGCTGTGTATGAAGTATTCACTATGCAATAATGCATAAGGTGAAAAAAGTATATAACACTTGTCTAAGACATTCATACTGGAAATGGACACATTTGGTAGCTCAGAATAATTAGAAATGTAAATAATGAATTAAGTTTCATAAGAATGTCTACAACTTCGTAAGAACACTGCTTTGATAGATATAAGAGAGTACACCCTGTACATCTTTTGTGAAAGAATAGTTGATCATTAAAATTTATTTAGCAAGAAAATTGTCAGGCTTAAAAGGATTCATAGTTTTCAGAAAAGATGAACAGCGTTAATGACTCCAGACAACATCCAGGATATGGATAGCTACAAATATAAAGCTTTATCCCATGACAACTAATAGGCAGTCAAAAAAGGAAACAAATGTATGAGGACACCTATCCTTATGAAACCAGAAATTTAGAGTAGAGTAACTATGAAGCAGTTTTTTAAAACTGATACGATGGTCCCTTGCATGCAAACCTAAATATTAAGCAAGATAAAATGATCAAAACACTTACCTAGATAATGGATTAGGAACATTACCAGATGTAATATAAGGCATATCTCTGTCTACCCTCGGAGATAAGGAAGTGTCCACTGCATTATCATCTAAGCTGTCGTTACCCTCGCTTTGATGACTGATGAAAAAACATTAAGTAAATATAACTGAAGAATTCCCGGTGGTAAGGGAGAAATTATTCCACACTAGTATTTCCTGCATTTTGTAAATGGAATAGAGTGTAAAAAACTGGATTTCCCTTTTTGTTTAAATTTTGCAAGGGATTATGAAACCTTGTTGTCTCCCTTTTATTCTTTTTTTTACTTTGGTCACATCAGATGTTTCTCAATGTAGGGCATATATCCAGCAGATACGTTAACAATATATTCCTCTTTAGTGATTAAGAGTACTTTTTAAATACAAACTTCACACTATTAAAATGATTGGAAAACAAAGCGAATCACTTTTCTTTAGGGTATGGATGTGAATTTTGTAATGATCTAAAATCTATGAAAATCTCTGCAAAACTTAGCAGTTTATGAATGATGTAATGTACAGTCATGCTAAGCATAATATTAATAACAAAATGTGATATGCTAAAAAAGCTATAAATAAGTGTGTATTGTATATACTGTATTTGCAGAAGTAGCAGCAAAGTATGATGAATAGATAACATGATTAATATAAGATATTATGCAACGCTGTGGCATCTAATGAATCCAGTTACTAGTAAGAAATCACTACTAATTTTTTCTGTTATTTTGACAATTGCTTTGCAGAGTTACAGGTATATAAGACAATTATTTTTCTACTTCATAAACTGTACAATAATAGTAAATGTAAGAGTTCTAAGGTTAGCAGACAGAAAATGAAGCAATAATATATATATATAAATATATATATATATATATATATATATATATATATATATATATATATATATATATATATATATATATATATATATATATATATATATATATATATATATATATATATATATATATATATATATATATATATATATATATATATATATATATATATATATATATATATATATATATATATATATATATATATATATATATATATATATATATATATATATATATATATATATATATATATATATATATATATATATATATATATATATATATATATATATATATATATATATATATAGCGTAGCCTTATTACTATTTCACAGTGAAGCGTATTTAGTGAAAACAACATTACTTGACTCAAACAATAAAGCAGAATTAAAGCTCAAATACATAGCATTGCAAAGGACACTGATAACAGTGGCTGTATTCTTGCTTTCTCATATCAAGTGATATCATCTCTCATGCAAGCGACAAAATTAGTATCTACAAATCAATATTCAGTGTACCCAAGAAAATGTCAATGAGTGTAATCAAGTCATCATAAAGGGGCTAACTTAAATTAGGAAACTTTAGCATTAGATAATGGCTTGATCTTGTTAATTATATATGGTAGATGTAACTGAGGCTGCTAGTGATAGTTTAAGATTACAGAAAAAAAAATTATTTTCTTAATTATAAAGTTCTTCTATATCTGTGTTCATCCTCGGAGAAAAATATATACATGAAGAATGGAAATAAGCAATATTTTCAATAATGCAAAATCTTTTAACAGCTATTATATATTATCCGGTCTCCTATATGTTCTAACATTAAATACCCTTTATAATTACATATAAACACATAACTAGCACAACCAGACATAAAATTATCTTTATTGATATAATTATTACTCTTCTGCCAAGAGACTGATGTTAGCAAACAGCTAAAGGATGAATATCTAAACAGTAATGCTATGCATAAATATTGGAAAGGAAGCAGCTATAGCTTATACATTCCAAGTTTCATTATTATATGGAACCTCAATAGCACTGTAAATGAATACTTAAATTTGTCCCAAGAGTTCCAGTGAAAGAATTCCACCTTGCATAATGTCAGTATGTCACAAGAGCTGATTAACAGGGAAAGGTACTGAGGCTGGTTATGCTCTTTTTCCTGAGTATTTTCTTTTCTCCTACTACAGAACAGCTGTTAGCAATGAGGACTGGCAAGTCTTTCAACGGTTATTGTTTATGTCATCCTGTCTCCTGACTGTTCCAGCATAAAATACCCTTTATCATAACATTCAATCGTAAAATAAACCTCGACACTATTAACATTACCTTTATTGGTATAAGTAATCATTTTCTGCCTGGAGATTAATATGAGCAAATCGATGGAAATTAATAGTTATGAGTTTCTGTTTCTATTAACTCAAAAAGGCAAATAAACTACAAGGTTGGGTGAGGGAAATTAAAAGAAGGAAAATTCTCTTCACTTAATATCACACTTAAATGTCTAATTTATAGCCAGGCAGTAATAAATTCATTGTTTTGGTATGATGCCTTAAAGTGTAAGATGTAGAGTAATAGTGAGTACAAGCAGCTTAGATTCCATTATATACCTAAAGGTGCAATATGCCCTTAATATTTGACAATTATTTTTAAATATACTGTACTCATCACAAAAACCAGTAAGTTCATGAAATCAATTTCAAAGTTTGACTCTAAATCGAAGTAAATATACTAAAAGTAAACAAGAATTCAGCCAAGAAACAAAATAGAAATCAAAAGACAAACAAAAAAGCGGTGCGGTAACTCACAGAAATTGCTGATACCTCAATGAATCCTCATCTTTGTACCAATCATTGTCAAATCCAGACATCCAAATAGGATTACTACCCTCAACACTATGAATGTTGGTATTTGGAACTGTTGATGATCGGTTGAGCCCATTGTCGTGAGAGCCTGTTTGAAAATATTTTTTTTGTAACAGAATATACTATTTTTTTTATAGTTTATATAAATGAAGGCAGCTGATAAATAAACTTGCTACAACACAGACGTCAAGGAGCACAATATATACTAAATTTTAATGCAACTAAAAGGGCTAGGGAAGAAAAGGGTATAAATCTCTCCTTCCTTTCGAAAAAGTATATATGAACAAGTTAAAATAGTACCCTACTGCCTTTTTTTCTAAAGTTGTGGTCTCCTAGCTGGATTCTACAGGATATACATGTTGCTGAATGAAGAAATTACAGGATATACATGTTGCCTAATGAAGTAAATATATTTTGTTTAAGAAAAATGCTGCAATACAATACTTCAAAATGTGTATTATAAAATCAGAAAAAGATTAAAAATATTTACCATTATATAAATGCAATCTTAATCAGTGTTGTAAAAATGAAGACGAAGCTTGGTATGCTCTCCATGGTGAAGAGTACTAATAATTATTTGCACCATATTTTGGAATTATAAGATAAAACTCCTTGAAACAATATCATAGGATTCCCATTTTATAAGAAATTATACTTATAAAGAAATTAACAAAAAACATGTAAGGAGTCCTTACATTCTCCAAATGCTGTTGCAGTAGCTGCCTTCAGTTGTCTTGAGTAACGAGCACGTTGAGAGAGGCACAGGGCCACTGTGAGCACTAGAAGCAGCGTAAGAAAGACGATCACTCCAACAAGCCACAAAAAGAGCAGGTTATCCTCTTTCACTCCTGCCGTTACCAACTCTGCACGCTGAGTGTCCAACACATTTAGTTCCTGAGACACCAGTAGGGAAGATGTTAGTATGCAAGCAAGAGGTTAGTTAATTTTAAGCAATCTTTTATGTCCTTCCACCAGAGGTTAAGTCCTTTATAATAATGTTAGCTTGTGTGACAAATTAATATACAATTTGACTAAGACAATATTATTTACATAAGCCAAATATTTACTTATTTCTATTCAGTAATTACAGTATAGCAAAGAAATCCAATGAAAAGAGTGAGAATAGTCTATTTATTAGCTGAAAAAATACTAACTGTCAATTTTGTGATGTGTAGAGGGGATATGTTACAAAACATGAAGCTGAAACCTTTGATTATGTAACTGCTTTCACACACACACACACACACACACATATATATATATATATATATATATATATATATATATATATATATATATATATATATATATATATATATATATATATATATATATATATATATATATATATATATATATATATATATATATATATATATATATATATATATATATATATATATATATATATATATATATATATAGATATATATATATAGATATATATATATATATATATATATATATATATATATATATATATATATATATATATATATATATATATATAGATATATATAGATATATATAGATATATATATATATATATATATATATATATATATATATATATATATATATATATATATATATATATATATATATATATATATATATATATATATATATATATATATATATATATATATATATATATATATATATATATATATATATATATATATATATGAAAAGTAAGTAAAACACAAGAATGAATATTATGAAAGGTAAGTGTATGATACATTTGTTTTAAAAATTAAAAAATTCAAGAAGAATAAGGCAATGCATAAAACCATCATACAACGGGTGACTCAAGAACAGCATGTAAGTGCATATACTTAGTATACCAAGTGAAAAAAGAAGAGATGAGTGTAAGGAGAGTGTTTGAGACCTGGAGTATAAGAGGAAGTTAATCAAGTGAAAAACAATTAGAATATGCAGAAAAACCATCCCTTCTATGGGTCTTAGTTTGATAATGCATCAAATCCACAACCATCATAATTTTTTTCTCTCTATATTTGTTCTACTTTTTCTGGGGTACGAGACAAAAATACTCCCTCTTTCTTCCCCTGCATGTTATAGGAGTCATCTAAATGGGACTAGACAAGAGTAAACAGTAATCCTCCTAAAGATTTTCCCTCCATGAAGAGTAAATACGAGGTGGTTCTGGTAAAAAAAACTCCTGGAAGAAGCCTAGCAATTGGGTTTTCATACTGTTCAGCACAATTTTAATAAGCTAAGCAGAAGAGTTTGCCATCAGAGTCACTGGTGAAAAATACATGAAAACCATCAAGAAGGCAAGGATAAAACATGGTAAAGTAAACAGCAAATGATTACGCTATATGTACTGTATGTTTCTGAAAACCTGATAGCTTTTCAGCTATAAATACCAACACACCTACACCTTGATTCATTGAATTCTCTTCTTTCAATATAAAAAAAACCTGCTGACGTCAACAGGATGGTCACAACTGAACATACGGCAAGAAGAAACAAAGATTCATTGTACTCTCTCCCAACTTTACCCCCTTTATCAGTTGCTCTATGGTAAAAAATTAAGGAATGAATTACCAGCCAATTCCTCCCCAATCCTTTTTAATCACAGGAGCAGAGTGAACTCCTTCACCACCAAGGAAATCCCATATAGATGGCTATTACAACAAGTGGGGGTATATGAAGATGGCATTCCGATTCCCCCATCACTGAGAATGATTTGAATTATCTATTAAATATGAAAAAGATATCATGAGAGAAAAATTTTCAAATTGCATTCATTAGAAGCTATTCATGATATGATAAACAAATTTAGTGTGTGTCAGAATGAAAGTAGTGATTATAGTCTATGGCACACTAATGAATACGAATTTGAATACAATATATATCATCACACCAACTACTGAAAGCCTTTGTATGCCACATGTTAATATAAAATATCTATCTCCCAGCATGCAGTTAATACAATACATATTTTGTACTGAGATTTACCAACAAACACACAAATTTTCCATTTAAACATAAAAAAGCATACTTTAATAAGTCCTCGTCCATGTTTCTGATAGGTTAATAATGAGAAAAGTCAAAAGTGAGGTTTTCAAGCAGTTAGAAGAATGCAGTTAATTAGAAAGCATATAATACTGGAAAACTTCAAGTAACTAAGCATAATAATGATATAAGACTTATACACCTTACAGAAATGTTTTATTTTATACTTATATATTGGTAATACAGATTATATAGCATATAATATTATAACAAGCTTAAATATACATTATACTGATATGTAATATATATGACCAAATAATAATTTTGCACTACAGAATGTATAATAATATGCATTCTCACCTTGAAGAGATGGTCCAAATATTCAACATTTTTGTCAATTATAGCTAAAACTTCTTTCACTTCCAGAACCGAGTTATCATCCCTATTGACCAAATGAAGATAGAGGTCTGTTTTTGTTTTATCAACAGTTCCATCATGATTTTCATGAACTCTAAAATCATCAACATTAACAATAGCACCAGTGACGTTTCCCAAGTAATCCCGAAAGTATTCAACTTGTTCACGGACCTGGAATATGTAAAACATGTACATTGAAAAATGAAAATTTCATGTTATACAGCAAGATAAAAGATTTTTAATTTGAGAAAATATTGGGAATATAATTGTCTTTAATAGTAATGACTGAAAATTAAGCAACTTTTAGACTTTATATAAAAAAAAAATACATAACACTTAAGAGGCACCATCCATAAGTAGTAGAATTTTGTAACAGAGAAAACTGTTGAGTGTAAGTACCGGAATTCACAATAACATCCATTAATTTAAATATTTAAAGTGATTACACACCTCATCTGGAGATTGACGCAGGATAAACCTTACTCTCTGATCTTCACGAAGGAGGTAAATAAACACTCTTGCTCTGTCACTTCGGCCACTTGTGTCATTAACATAAACCTAGAGAAATATTTAATATTTATGCTCATGAAATCAGTAAGAGTAAATTATCCAAAACCTAGTCAACTTCATATGGAAAAATAAATTATCATCTTGTGCCTAAATGCTCTGTAAATTTTCAAATTATTGAAAATTCATTACCCAAATTATATGACAATACTGATAACATTTAAGATCTTACAGTATAAAATGACTCACCTTGTAATCATAAGTTAGAAAGACAGAGAAATGAGAGTTTATATACTTAAAAACTACATTTTTAATTCAAAATGTATCCATTAAATTATACCTTAAAATCAAAGTATCCTTTCATGCCTTTCTGTGGATCAAAGTTTAGCTTCACAATTCCACTCACGGGATCTACCAAAAAAGGAGATCTTCGTATATTGTCTAAATTCTCAGAAAGAGTTTCCTGCACTCTGCCATCCATATAATATCTTAGGCGGCCATTTTCTCCTATATCGGGATCAACAGCCTGTAACAAAAAGGCAATATAGGTACTATATGTTTCCATCATCTTATGAGGTGCTCACTGAGCTTGCTAGTTTGACAAGGTCTGCCCATACAAGCAATATCATTACCTTCTACTTCAAACATCCAAGATATATATCAAGAAAAGCAAATACACACACTAAAATATGAAGGGAAATTAATAAACACACAGACCCATACATGGAATTACAAAGTGATGCATTACAATGATACTACAAGCCATAACATATTGATTTCAAAATTGCAAAACTAAACTTTATCAGCTGCAATACAAATCTACAGACATTACACAGATATAATTTTACTGCAATATCCAATAAAATCAGTTCTAACGACACAGTAAACTAACAATTTCTTACCGTTATCTTCATGACTTCAAGGCCAAAGTCAGATTCGGTGGTTATCCCACCAGTGAAAACTTCTCTAGTAAATTTTGGAGCATTATCATTGATGTCATTTACAAAGACGTGAACTTTTAGAAGTGTATCATCTCTCGAATCAAAAAATGACACAGGTTCAGGCATTGCAAGGCAGTCTTCTGTGGCTTTAATTAGCAGAATATAGTGGTCTTCTACTTCACGGTCCAGCTCTTTATTTGTCTGTAAATTACATGAAAACATTTATATTTATGATGAACGATTCTTTGAAATTCAAAATGTTATTCCAGCTAAATACCAGCTTTTAGGTTACTTATGTAATATATTTAAAATTAGATTCTAATATTAAGAAATTTACAAGTAGTAAAGTTATTTATATTTTTGTACAGTTTATAAAAAGAGAAAAAAAAAATTGACACCATTGAATAAAGCTTCTCCTTCCCTATTTCTTTATTTATTAGCCAAGTCTTTTGACATTCTATCCGATATCACATACCATAAGCTCATGTGAAAGTCGATCCAATCTGAAAGTTGCAAATTCATCTCCTCCAACAATAAAATAGCAAACATGAGCAGTCTTATCCTCATCCACATCATCAAGATCCACAGTATCTATTAGTTTGGCTCTTTCTGAACCAGGAGATTTATGTTCTGTTAAAAGAAATATAAAATAGGTAATACAAGACATGAGGCTCAAATTAATAACCATGGAAAGAAATACCAATATTACGCTTATTGATAACGTTATCAAAAACAAAAGGCATTGCAAAGCTTTATTGTGCTTGTAATGCCCATATCTTAAATGCCTTGCACTATCATTCTTCTTAACTTTTTCCAAAGTCTCTGCACTACTCTAATATTCAAAGTTTAAAGGTCCACCATGAGCAAAATAAAAAAAGTGTTGGAACAAATTTAAGTTACGGTATTTAGCCTAATCAAGAATATAAAATATCGAGAGAGCACAGAAAAGAAAGTGATGTATATAGACTACCTAAATACCAGAAACTGATATAAAGACTTTAAATGATACTAGCAAAAAATGATCACTGGGATCACAGACCGTGGGAATTAAGAATGAACCAGAAAAGGGTTGGGATTCCTCCAAGAGAGAACTTTCTACTGTTCGAGGCTTCACCATATACTCTATTATTTTTCTGCAAATGAGATGTTATATCCTCCAAAACCAGCAGTATGTCCACAGGCATCACACAAAAATTATAGTAGTTGGATATCATCATATCACTACCAAAGAAACCACACGTACTCCTTGCAAAATGGATATATAAATTTGCTCCAAATCTTTATTAATGTGATGAAAAAGAAAAACTTATCTTTAATTACATTAACTTATGAAAATGGAATTCAATGACTTATACTGTGCGAAAAAAAAATAATAAAAAATAAAAAATAAATATATATATATATATATATATATATATATATATATATATATATATATATATATATATATATATATATATATATATATATATATATATATATATATATATATATATATATATGAGTAAGCACAGACTGTTAGCATTCAGCACTAAATGGTAAGGAAGCCCATCAGTGAAACAACACATAGAAAAAATAACGCTATATTTCGGGTCCTAACTGAACCCCTTCTCATTAAGGGGTCCAGTTAGGATCCGAAATATAGCGTTAATTTATCTATGTGTTGTTTCACTAATGGGCTTCCTTACCATTTAGTACTGTATGCTAACAGTTTGTGCTTATATATATATATATATATATATATATATATATATATATATATATATATATATATATATATATATATATATATATATATATATATATATATATATATATATATATATATATATATATATATATATATATATATATATATATATATATATATATATATATATATATATATATATATATATATATATATATATATATATATATATATATATATATATATATATATATATATATATATATATATATATATATATATATATATATATATATATATATATATATATATATATATATATATATATATATATATATATATATATATATATATATATATATATATATATATATATATATATATATATATATATATATATATACATATATATATATATATATATATATATATATATATATATATATATATATATATATATATATATATATATATATATATATATATATATATATATATATATATATATATATATATATATATATATATATATATATATATATATATATATATAGTATTCCAAGGCCCCACAAAACAAGTTGTGAAATATGCGTATCTAAGAAGTTACTTCAAGACTCCACAACTATTGATTTATGATTAGTTGCTTATACAATAAGTTCATTTGAAGATTTTATAGCACTTCTAAACAAAATTCTTACATATAACTGGTCTAACCCAAACATTATGCCTTTTTTAGATATGAATACACTTTTGTCATTGATGACATAATAAAACAAAATAAATATGATCTTCACCTGTGAAGTTTACAGTAACTTGATCCCGTAGGAATTGCGGTTCGAAGTCATTGACATTCCTAACATATATAGTAAGGTCTAAGTCACTAGACAAGGGAGTTGGAACGCCTTGATCATAT
The DNA here is from genome assembly GCA_037179515.1 of Halocaridina rubra. Lineage (NCBI taxonomy): Eukaryota > Metazoa > Arthropoda > Malacostraca > Decapoda > Atyidae > Halocaridina > Halocaridina rubra. Next base: position 45,884 of record JAXCGZ010022766.1, on the reverse strand, counting down.
GCTTCTACACGTATCTGCAAGGCACAATGACATATATGATAAAGACGTTACTGTTAAGGTTGTTGTCATCCTCCTATCAAGGAAATGCATTGTACATATTAAAAGAAAAAAGATGAGATGAACATCCTCTCCCATCAAGAGTCTATTCACTCTCTCTTTGCATTTTGTTCTTTATTCCTCCTGGTGTGTGGTACAAGGATACTAACAAAATGCTTTCATGCGTGTTGTAAACGTTTTCCAAACATGGAGGGGCTAGGAGAGTGGGAATGTCCAATTCGTATATTTTTACCACAAAGAATGACAGTATACAACGGATCTCTAATAGAAATACTGCAACTAGAAGCCTTGTAAATGGGTGTCTGAATGCGTGGTTGTGAAACAAATGACATAAAAAAAAAATTTGTTGTATATTTGTGATAAAAAGGATGAATATGTTAGTAGTGAGTGTAGTAAATGTATATGGTGTTTGTTTCGACTCCGCCATCCCATTTTCAAGGGGATTTAAAAATTTTCTAGATAGATATTTGCTTTATATTTTTATTTTTTTTTTAGAAATTTTCCATTTTGAATTTAAGATAAATCATGAAAAATTGAAACTTTCATTTTCAATCTGGTTATTGATAAATCGTTGCTCACAAATTATTCTTATTTATCTTTTTGATTTACCTGTTAGCTTAGCAAATAACATTTCATCTTTTAAGATTGGAGCTTATTATTGTAGTGAGAATACCCTATTGGCTTACTTATGACATATCTATGATTTGTGTATTATGAAACTTTACACTGAAGAAAAAAAATTAAAATGCCAATGGTATATCTTCTTTTACAGTTGCACACTTTAGTTTGATATTCTTATTACCTCATAAATCTTCTGTCGTTCTCTATCCAATGGTTTCTGAAGTATAACTGCACCAGTAACTTCATCTATAGTAAACGTCTGCCAGTTACCTAAAGCATCTTTCAAGATTCTGTATCGCACAGCACCATTTATTCCAATGTCTTCATCAACAGCACGAACTTGTATTACCAAGCTTCCCACCGTAGCATTCTGTTAAAATACAAGGTAAGAGAAAAATTAAAATTTAATGATCATAAAGTTACTAGTGTTACCCAGAAATGTAGACCAAATTTGGCATAACTTTCTTCATGCTAGACCAAGCAGCTAGCCATCTGCATCATTTTCCGCTAACTACAAAAATTATGCTTCATTTTTGACCAGATTGTACAATATGTTCATACTTACACTCTCTAATCAACAAAAATGTCATTAATTTGTAAGAATATTTCCTCTCTATCAGTAATGAAAACGTACTATGCATATCTGAACATTTCCGATAAAAGTGTAAACAACTCTAAGTAATAATTTAAATTAAACTGAAGAGATATTTTAGCCTGATCCCACAGACCACACACAATGATAATTTCTTTTAAATTTTTACTGTACATAGTAAGTAATTTTTTATTGGAATGCTAAATATAATACCTTCAAAAGCAGTATTATATTTCTCATAAAACTACATCAGTATTTAATTGAGGGAATTTACCTCAGGCACTCTAATTGTCAAATTAACAGATGGTGACACAAATCTTGGTGCATGATCATTAAAATCTGATACACAAATCGTTATTTCCGACATCACAGAATTTGGTGGAAAGCCTCTGTCCTGTGCTTGAACGATTAGGGAATAATTCCCATACTGGCCAACAAGAGGCTTTGCTGCAAATATTTGGGCTGCAGTGTGATCAGTCGTTCGTATGTCAAATAATCCTGGAAAAGATAGAGGAAACTGAAAATGGGACTCCTTTAAGTGTTTTCCTAATGTAGCAGATTTAAAACTTGTATCTAAAAAAGACATATTTAAGTAAATTACAATAACTCCAACTTGTAATAAAACACATTTATACCTTTGTCATTTCCACCTTCTATTGTAAAGCGAATTCTTCCATTGGGTGAGGTAGGATCATCTCCATCTGCTGCTCTCACAATTGTAACTGTGTCCCTTGGCTCATGAAACTCCGTGATCATTGTACAACCATCTCTTTCCTCAAACACAGGTGCTTCATCATTAATATCAGCAACAGTGACTCTGTATCGATTACAACAATTACACATTAATAATTACTTTATATCTTGGTGGTAGTGAGGGAAAAAGAATACCTCACTCATATTTCAAGTGAGTCAAAAAGAGTCAATCAAAAGGGATAATGAAACGAAGAGCTGGCAATCCTAGCCTCTCTGGAAAAAAAAAAATCGGCAAAAAAACAACTGGAGAATGAGTTGAGGATAGCCACAGGATAGTGGGACCATGCTGCCTCTTCTCTGTTGAGTTGTGGTCATCTTGCTGGCTTCATCAGGATATGACATGACATCATGCTGTAAAAATATTCTGCATATTTTATCATACTTTTTCCTCTTAGGGAGAGGGAGGAAAGAATAACAATTTCACCCTTAAATACTCAGAATATTGTGAAAAACAAATAAAAAGGTTATTAATGGTAATGGAGGAAAAAAGTTACTCTTATGCGTGTTGTTGGAGACGACAGCAATTGCTAGGGGAAATAGAAGCTAGATAACATTCCCTTCCTGATTTTTTTATATGCAACAAAACAACTGGCAGAGGAGACGAGGACAATGTGGGTATGTTAACCCCCTACTGCTTAAAGTCTTTTGCTGCAGGTATGGTCACAGTGATGCCTCAGAAGTATATAGCTTCTCAGGAGAGAAATTATTAATCATGATATACTAGATTTTGCTAATACCAAATATCTATATGAAACTTGGAGCATTACTTACCCAATCTGCATGAATGCATTTCTTGATTCACCAGCAGTATATCCAAACTGGTAATTATCCCAAGCTTCAATAAGCAGATTATATGTATTAGCTTCTTCTCGATTCAAAGGGGAAGCAACAGTTATTATACCTGTATCCGGATCAATCTGCAAAGTAATGCTCAACTGATGAATATATATATATATATATATATATATATATATATATATATATATATATATATATATATATATATATATATATATATATATATATATATATATATATATATATATATATATATATATATATATATATATATATATATATATATATATATATATATATAAACTGAGACATATGAAAACCAAAGAAACACACAATATGTAGTAAGCTGAATAAACAATCAGAATGAAACATGGAATTATTGAGTAATACATGACAAAGATATGCCCAACTTATCCTTTGGAAGACCTAAGCAAGTAGTGGGGGAGAGAATATGTTGCAACCCTCTATCCCCAAGAAGCTAAAACGGGTGAGATGGCATGAATTGAATTCATGTGAATGGGTGAGTAATCTGACTCGGCCATCGCCTTACAAAGGAGTATATCAGTGGAACAAAAATGGAGAGTATTACTATATTTTGAATTGCAATTAGATCCCTTTTCAAGCAGAAGACCTGTGCTTGCGAAGGTTACCAGTTAGGACTCAAAATATAGTGATACTTTCCATATGTTGCTCAACTGATATATATATATATATATATATATATATATATATATATATATATATATATATATATATATATATATATATATATATATATATATATATATATATATATATATATATATATATATATATACATATATATATATATATATATATATATATATATATATATATATATATATATATATATATATATATACATATATATATATATATACATATATATATATATATATATATATATATACATATATATATATATATATATATATATATATATATATATATATATATATATATATATATATATATATATATATATATATATATATATATATATATATATATATATATATATATATATATATATATATATATATATATATATCTTAAGTAATATGCTTATTTTTAAGTAATATTTTGAAAGTTAAAATATGCTTGATAAAATAAAGGTAAAATTAATCAGCGATAAGTTAATATGAAGTGATTAAATTACTTTGAATTTTCCATCAGAAGACTTTCTGTCTAGAAGGTATGTGATACGACCGTAATCATCAGAGTCTGGATCTACTGCTGAGACAATGGCAACACTGGTACCAGGTGGAGCATCTTCTCTTATGGTCAGATTTGAAGGAGGGTTGATGAAAACTGGATTATTGTCATTCTCATCAATAATCTGCAAAGGAAGGATCAAGGTTAGCCCATTCCAGTATAGCTCCTTTAAGTATGAAAAGAGTTTTACTTATGATAAAGTATTGGTAGATTTGATCCTGTTGCTGACTAAGCTGAGAAAGGCATTGCAGAATTGTTAAAGTTACAATTAAAAACAGTATGGACAGGTATCAGTTGCACAGAATCATCAATTTATGGTAACATTAATTGTGACGTACACTCTGGATTTTCTTATATGAGTGTGATACCGGGATGGACAAAGAAAATTCCACTCATTGGGCCCGGACATCGAGAAATATATTTATGAAAATGACAAAACTTAAAGAAAAGGAAGAAATAAGAGAATGATAAAGGTAAATGACTAGTCAAAGTAATAAACACATACAAATATGGCAGGATTATGCTCCCAGATGATGACAGGGGTCATAAGACTTAGAGAAAACAGAATGTTTAAGAATGATTAAAGATCTCCATCTGCCACATACATTAGCTAAGTAGAAATCCACTTTCGTTTGTTCCCTAATACAGTATATGCATTATCACTGTTGTCATCGGATATTCATGTTTACTGTTATATATAGTAGAAAGGTCTTCAATCATTCCAACAGGTTATGAGCCCAAAATAACAGTAAAATCACTTGATGGAGATGCAAATAAGTATGATATATGGGAAGGTTCTTTTCTAACTTACCTATGCATTCCTAACTAGCACCTTGTCTTTGATTAATACGAAGATAAATACCCAGAAGAGTTGAATATGACAAAGGTAAAGCAGACAGTTTTGATTACTTAAACTGTCTAGATAGCGCTTTACATGGCATTATAAAACCTGGTGCCAAAATTTTGAGGTAAATGCCCTAAAATTGTTGATAAAACATTACCTTAGGGAGACTAAACACAGAACTTACGTTTTAATTAGGGCCACTATTAACTTGAACATGGAAGATTATTCTGCTGAATCATAATTAAAATCCATCTAAAAGAATCAGGTGAAGTCATTAATGACCTCCCCTTATAGTACATTTAGTTTGTACAGTTCATGGATTACCCTAAAAATGCACTAGTTTTGTGGATACGGCTAACCAATGTAGCTTCTCATATAATATGAAAAACTAAAAATAGACGTATTGAGCCATGAAGACTGCTTCAAGGATTACTGAGGGTACATAAAGCATTGTGGTTACTGGCAGTAACAGTAACAAGAATCAGAAGTTATGTTACTGGAGTGATGAACCAGGCCAATTTGCATGCAAGTGTAATAAAGTAGGCCCTATAAACCTAAAAAGTGTTGTGATTTTCCTCATTCAAAGATTCATGATACAGAAGATTGTAAAGGGGAAAGAGCAAAAAGGTGTAACAAATATGCGAAAATCACGAATGATGCAACTGGAAAGGGCACTAATACTTTCCATCTCACACATTTTCCTAGACTTTAATAGGCCGAGGATTTCAAGACTGATAACAGGATGGAAAAAAATATTAGGATTGAAAGAAGACGAAAATTGATTCATGGTTGATAGTGCTGTACATAAACACTGAAAATCGTAACCAAAAATTTGAAACATTCCTAGAATCTTTCAACTCCCAGAATAATTAAATGGAATTCGCAAATGGCCAGAGACAACAAGGTTCTTTACACGGGGCTGGCACTGTGAGGGACATCTTCCAGACAAAGACAGAAATCCTCAGAATATATTGAAGATACTTTGTACATACCAGATTTCAAGCAAGGAATATTATATGCATGGAAGACAATAAAGAATAGGCATAGCATTACGTTCGCAACAAATGGCACCGCACTGATTACCAAGGATGGCAGGAAATCTGACACTGTGGAGAAAAACAAACTAGAGGTTAGCCCCACATTAAGTCTCAGATTGACAAGCTTAATTAAGTTCATGCTGGGGAAGGTAAAGCTGCAAGAGGAATGTGAAAACTTTCCGTGAATATTTCCACATTCATGGAAGAAACTAATTTGTGTGTGTTTGTGTGTGTGAGAGAGAGAGAGAGAGAGAGAGAGAGAGAGAGAGAGAGAGAGAGAGAGAGAGAGAGAGAGAGAGAGAGAGAGAGGAGAGAGAGAGAGAGAGAGTGTAATTAGCTAATTGTGCTTACGAGAAAGAGCCATATGTTCGCAACTCCCCGTCTCCTGGTCGGTTTAATTTTATACTCAACGATACTTATCATATTTGTCCTTAAAACTATAAATTAAGCAGACACTAAATACCTCCTCGCTTAGCAAATTCCAATCATTAACTATTCTGACACTAAAAAAGTACTTCCTTACAACCTGAAAAGAAGTTTTCTTACAAAGCTTCAAACTATGACCACGAGTTTTAGAGCCGGCCATATCAAAATATCGATGCCTATCCACTCGATCAAAATCATGAAGGAATTTAAAAGCCGTCACCATATCCCCCTTCATTCTTCTAGCTCATTCCTTCAGCTTCTCTTCATAAATGAGATTGTGTACTTCTGGTACCAGTTTCGTAGCATGTATTTGAATTTTTTTCCAGCTCATTAATATGCTTTTTCAATTGCAGATTCCAAAAGGGAGCTGTATATTCAAGCTCTGGCCTCACATAAGTTCCATAAGTATTTCTGAAAATTTTCTTGTCCATGTGTCTGACGGCTACCTTTAAATTTGCTAAGAAAGCATATGCCGCCCTTACTATTCCAATTATATGCATTTCTGGAGACAATTTTACCAATGTTTTTACTCCTAGATCTCTCATTCTCTGTTTCTTGAAGTTCTGTGTTAATGCATAAAACTTACCTGAACCAAGACATCAACTTGATTAGATCTTGGAGGGACACCTGAGTCAGTGGCCTTGACAGTAAAATTTAGCCAAGAAAACTGCTCTCGATCAACACGTTCAGAGACTACAATCTCTCCTGTCTCTCTATCAAGGTCAACAAGAGAAAGAACTTCCAAAGAACCCTGGAATAAAGGAAGTACACAACTTAGTAAATAGAGAAATTGTCGAACATAAATGCAAACTCTGATATTGAATCAAATTGTTTTAGATCATCTAAGAAAGCTACATACAGAGAACATAAGCTTTACGAGAATTAAACAGCTCACAAAATAAAAATATTAATCCATTCAATACCTGTAAAGTGTACGTGATGGTGCGGTTCTTGTCAACATCGTCTGCCACAACCGTAACTATTGTGGTCCCTTTCTTAGCATTTTCGGCAACACTCCTTCTGTACAAAGACTTCCGAAACTGGGGATTGTTGTCATTTTTGTCTTCAATAATCACCGTTAATGTTGCTGTAGCTGTCTGTTTCCCAGTTGCTGCTTCTATGTCTTCACAAATAAGAGCTAGTCTAATTACTTCGACTCTTTCCCTGTCTAGTTGGCCTTTAGTACGAATAACGCCCTCTACTTCGCCAATCTCAAAAGCCTCAGCATAATTGTATTCTGTTGGCTAAAAAATGATAATCTCATTACATTCAACAACAAAGTACAAACAATATACATTTAAAATTTTAACTGTTTGATAAAACAGAAATTTAATGCATTGTATAAATGATAATACATAATGTGAACACACACTATCCCTCACTATTCATGGCAAAAACCAAAATATAAGAACAGCATTAATGAACTCTCATGGACCAACAGAAAAGACGGGAGGAAATATAGAGTAAGATATATGGCAGATTATACAAGCAGGATTATATCCTATATCTGGCGATGAAGAGAAAAACTTAATTCAGTTCCATAAAGAAAAAATATATACAGTACATTCACATATGTATGGAACATTTAATATTGGATTTTTTTAAATATTCACCTTAACAATGGCACCCAGTTCATTTCTGGCCTCTGAGTTTTCAATATCAATGGAATATCGTAGTCTAGGTCGGGCATCCAAATCCACAGCTTCCACACGATGAACATAAAAACCTATAATCTCATTTTCAGCAACCCTGAAGAAGAAGGTTATTACAAAACGTAATACTATTCTACATAAATAGGGTAAAACAATATAAAATATATACAAAAGCAACTACATTACGAAGCCAACATTTTTATAAGTATTCAAATATTTGGCATAAATACAAACATTCATGGCTTTCAGTTATTTATATCATATATGATAATTATCAATACCAATATATCAATTGTACTCGTTTTTGTTTATTTTTTTATTTAACAGTTGACTAAATGAGTGTGGATGGACAGGGAGAGTTGCAGCTTTGCTGCTTCCCTTCATTTATTCAGGCGTGGCCATCCTGCTGGATTCAATGGGAAGTGGCGTGTGAAAAACAAAAAAAAACACATTCGGGTGATATAGTTATCATCGCTATTCTTCTTTTAGCTTTATTTTCTTAACTATAGTATATACTGCACGCATAAGCATGACAGAGTGAAAGACCGCAATTAAGTGATAAGCATGGGGGTACTATTTTTTTTTTGTATTTTCTTTCTTTGGCTGTGGCCGCCCTATTAGATTTTAACATGAGAAGGCACTATGTATAAACAAAATCAAATGTAACAAGATTGGAATTCACTAACCTTACAGTCCCTGGGTCAATAAAGACAGGTGGTTTATTATTTACATCAAGTATGGTGATGTTGACAACGGTTCTAGCCTGAAGTTGGGCATTTCCAATACCACCGTCCAGGGCAATGACCTCAAGAATATATGTGGTGGCTCTAGGCTCAGTCCGGTCGGGGTCCAATAGAGCTCCTTGAGCAACAGATATAATACCAGTATCGGCTTCCATGACAAATTTATCCTGAGCACCATGCTGGATTCGAAAAACAACTCTCTTGTTGATAGATGATCCATCTTGATCCCAAGCAAATACCTAAAAAGTAAATAATATTTGTATTTAGCTTTGTAGTTTTTTCTGCCCTAAGAGCATTATAAATACTGCAACATTAAAAAAAAATTGGTTTTAGCTATTGTATGCCTGATAACTGTACTTTACTGGATGAGCGTCGTTTATTTAGTGTACTTATTAAGCCTGATGCATCAATATATTTACACACACACATACATATATACACATGAACAAACACATCTAGGAGTAAACATACTGGCAGATTTGTCTCCAGAAATACACATAAATGGCATAGTAAGGGCAGCATATGCATTCTTATCAAATGTAGGGGTAGCCTTCAGGCACATGGACAAGGAAATGTTCAGAAATATTTATGTAACCTATGTGAGGCCAAAACTGGAATATGCAGCCCCCTTTTGGAATCCGCACTTGAAAAAGCACATAGCTAAGCTTGAAAAAGTTCAAAGACATGCCACGAAACTGGTGCCAGAAATACGCAATCTCAGTTATGATGAGAGGCTGAGGGAATTAGACTTACCATCACTCGAAGCTAGAAGAGTGAGGGGGGATATGGTGACAGTCTTTAAATTCCTTCATGGTTATGATAGAGTGGATAGGGATCGATATTTTGATATGGCTGGCTCTAGAACTAGAGGTCATAGTTTGAAGCTTCGTAAGAAAACTTCTTCGCAGGATGTAAGGAAATACTTTTTCAGTGTAAGAGTAGTTGATAATTGGAATTCGCTAAGCGAGGAGGTAGTTAATGCTATCTCAATCCATAGTTTTAAGGACAGGTATGATAAGTATCACTAAGTATAAAATGGAACCGATCAGGAGACGGGAAGATACGAGCTTTGGGCTCTTTCCCGTAAGCACAATTAGGTAATCACAATTAGGTAATCACACATTAGACTTATATACAATCACTGAAGCTAGAGGGAGGAGGGGCGATATAGTGACTTTTTTTTAAATTCCTTCATGGTTTTTAGAGTGGAGAGGGATCGATAATTTGCTATGTGGAACTCTAGAACTAAAGGTCATAGTATGAAGTTTCATAAGAAAACTTCTTAGAAAGATGTAAGTACTTTTTTAGTGCAAAAATAGCTGATGATTGAAATTCGCTAGGCAAGGAAGTAGTAAATACTAACTTCATTCATAGTTTTAAGAACAAATATGATGGGTATCATTGAGTAAAAAATGAAACCAATCAGGAGAGGAGAAGTTACGAGCATCAGGGAGTTTTCCGTAACACAATAAGGTAATTACACACACATTCACTATAAACATACAAACGTTCAAGGAATATGAGCGCGGAATATCCTGCCACCACCACCAGGAACATCCCTTCAGTTGCCTCCTACGACGTAGCATATGAAGATAATTTATCTTCCCCCCACTTCCAGGGATAATAATAATAATAATAATAATAATAATAATAATAATAATAATAATAATAATAATAATAATATTATTATTATTATTATTATTATTATTATTATTATTATTATTATTATTATTATTATTATTATTATGGTGGTTTTTGGCTAGGTCACCCCCTTACAAGGGGAAATGAGGCCATGTGTGTGTGTGTGTGTGTGTATATATATATTATATATATATATATAATTATATATATATATAATATTATATATATATATATATTATATATATATATATATATATGTGTGTGTGTGTGTGTATGATTACGTAATTGTGATTACCTAATTGTGTTTACGGGAAAGAGTCCAAAGCTCGTATCTTCCCGTCTCCTGATCGGTTCCATTTTAGACTTAGTGATACTTATCATACCTGTCCTTAAAACTATGGATTGAGATAGCATTAACTACCTCCTCGTTTTGCCAATTCCAATTATCAACTACTCTTACACTGAAAAAACATTTCCTTACATCCTGCAAAGAACTTTTCTTACGAAGCTTCAAACTATGACCTCTAGTTCTAGAGCCAGCCATATCAAAATATCGATCCCTATCCATTCTATCATAACCATGAAGGAATTTAAAGACTGTCACCATATCCCCCCTCACTCTTCTAGCTTCGAGTGATGGTAAGTCTAATTCCCTAAGCCTCTCTTCATAACTGAGATTGCGTATTTCTGGCACCAGTTTCGTGGCATGTCTCTGAACTTTTCCAAGCTTAGCTATGTGCTTTTTCAAGTGCGGATTCCAAAAGGGGGCTGCATATTCGAGTTTTGGCCTCACATAGGTGTGTGTAATATATATATATATATATATATATATATATATATATATATATATATATATATATATATATATATATATATATATATATATATATATATATATATATATATATATATATATATATATATATATATATATATATATATTAGTATTAAAATACTACTACTACTACTATTACTACTACTACTACTACTACTACTACTACTAATAATAATAAAAATAATAATAATAATAATAATAATAATAATAATAATAATAGCATTATTGTGCATAGGTAAAATATATATATGAGAGAGAGAGAGAGAGAGAGAGAGAGAGAGAGAGAGAGAGGAGAGAGAGAGAGAGAGAGAGAGAGAGAGAGAGAGAGAGAGAGAGAGAGTATCTTTGCATACATTTATCTATTACCTGCTATCAGGACTGTTAGGTTGTTATCATATTCTGACGTAGCGGAGTATAATATAACCAAATTCAGTTATTTGAAGTATTATCCTTTTTTTTTCCTTCAATATTTTTTAGTGAGACTTCGTGGAAGTGGAATGTCTTTCTTCTTTTGGTAAATTCTGATGCAACCAAGAATGAATGAAACAATATTCAACAACTGCAGGAATTTGGGTTACTAGTTCTTGCTTTTCTTAACCTATACAGTATTAGGGACGTTGCGTTGAACTTGGAGCTACTATTCCTAAAATATATACATAGTTTTCTTTCTTCTACCACGTTAAATGTTTATAATATTTTGGCCAATATTGCTATCTTGATATATGTACTGGAGTGTTTGGCAAGAGTGCCTTTAAAGTGTGTAATAAAGGAGGCGATAACCGGCTTTCCTCTAGCACGATTTCAGAGTACCAATTACTCAGTCTCTTGGTCACGTCAATCAGCCAAGACACGGAATCGTCATTAATCCCTCTCATTCTCAGCCACAGTTGTTTTCCTTTGAATGTCAGTGACTGAAGACTGGAAGTTGACGTACTTGTAGGTAGGTCTAAACGCAGGTATAGGTACTTTAGACTCTGCTGCAAATTATCTAAACTCTGACTTAAAGCAGTTAGTGCCTCACATGATGATATTCGGACATTCAATTCCTCCAGATGGTGGCTATGTCGCAGAGCCATTGCACCTTCTATGCCTAGGTGACCCCAAAAGTCTTGGAGAGTTCCAGGCGGCTGAAGGGGTATCACTTGAGCATCACTAGTCATTTTTTCACCCCATGTATAAAACTGTAGTTCCTGGCGAAGATGGACAAGCGTAGATGCACAAGTAGATAACGCTCGGATGATGCAATCAATGCCACTACCACATCCCCTTGCAACTTTCTTTGGCATAATGTTTACTATTATCACTAGTTTTGGATGATAGGCTCCGCGACGTAGTAAATCAGCAACAGCACAGTTTTCTAATCTACTATGACTTGCTACTGACCACGTACTAGTTTGGGAAAGCACCTCCGATACAGCAGTGCAAACACTCGGCAAGAATTCGCATTCTTTCAGAAAGGTTAACCAAGAAATGACATCCACATCTGTTGTAAGAGCTTTTCTATAAAATGAGACTATTACTCTTGCATTTTCTACGCTATGCTTATTATAAACCAGTGTTCCTGCTATGTGCGGGAACACATATCTAAATCTTTCTACGTTCGGCTTGAAATAAACATCTAATTTCTGTCGGCGCTGAATAATCCCCTTCTTTTGTAACAGTAGTCTAGCTGCTATATAATATCCACAGAGAACTTCAGTAAGACAATAATGTAGAAGAACACCTTGCTGTTTTCCATTTGAACTTTCCCTAACTATAATAAGTGGATGAAAGTGATCAAACATACTAGGAGCTTTGAAAAAATCGTGTTCAGCCTCAAATATCACAAGTTGCTCTTCTCGGCCATTATCTTGCGATAATAGCTTCCAAGATCCTTTGCACAGTTCATGAGAATATCTTTCTGCAGTTATTTTTGCTACTTCACTTTCCTCTGGATTACTCTGCTTTACCACTGACTGTTGACAGAGCATAAGAACTCGAGTGAATAGACGAGAAACAGAAGTGGAGTGCACAGTATACCCAGGGTCTTTATCCCAAAGATATACTAGATATGTTACATAAAGAGGATATAATAAGCTATCAGTAACTTTCATGGAATCAATAATATCTATGAAATCCTTGATGTTCTTTCTTTTAAGCTCCTCTTTTGAAAAGAGTGTTGATGTAAACTCTGTTAATGCATCTCTCTCCATTGGACAGAGCTTTGCAAGCACGAAACTCCTATCACATTTTTTGACAGCATTCACTAATTCTAATTCGCTTCCGGATCTGGCAGTTACCACAACTTTATTTCTTCCAATGTTCTGAAAGATATCATTAAGAATTTCTAAAGTTTCAGATGACTGCGAGCCAACATCAAGGAGAAAAAGAATAGTTAATGAATTCAATGAATCGTGAATGTCAGCATCAGAGAAGTCATTAAGAGTTGTGTAAAATACATGCTCTCTTAGGTATTGGCTCCACGATCCTGAGGATAAGATGTTATTGAGGGTAGTGTACAAAACCAGATCAAATCCGAAAAGTTCTGTATTTCCGGAGTACTTGTTACTTTTCCATTCATTTAATATAAAATGACACATACAAGTTTTGCCACTACCTTTAGGTCCACAAAGAAAAATCATTGAAGGCCCAGAGTCATCCGTTCTCAATAATTCTGTCAAATGAATAGGCTCATTACTCTCCTTAACACTAACAAGCGAGTATATACTCTGCACTTCTCGTTTGGCAAACTCTTTCCTAAAAAGCCATTTTCCTAAGTCAAATATTCTTACTCTAGAGGCGAATGACATTGCTTCTCTCCTTGATTCCATTAAAAACCTACCATGCTTGCTACTTCGTACTGCTTTCACATGCTTAATCCCATCTTTGAAATCGCAAATATTTAATTCTACATCAGGAAGTTTTTTCAAATATGTCCTTATGCAGGTCTTTAGAGAAATTTCGCAATCACTTATAACCTTTTGTGATTTAAGCGTTTTCTGAAGTCTCTTATTAAGTCTGTCCGTCTCAAGCTGCCTTTCATTCACTTCATCTTCTTTTGCAATTGACTCCTGCTCAGCAGACACGTTGGTATCTAATCTGTCTCTAATACTCTTCTTTGTCATGATTATTGATTGTCGAGTTGATCTCAATAGTTTTTTTAGTTTTACATCTGTAGGAGAGCTGTGCTTTCTCTCTATAACAGCTACTTCTTCCATGACACATGACAGCAGACTGCATTTATTCCTGGCTGTGTCTTTTTCACAAGAAGTACTGTCTACACAGCTCATACTGGATATATTAAATGAATCTGCTGTACCTTGAGAAACATTTTCCTCCAAATTGCTAGCAACATCCTGAAATAAGAACACATCACCATAAATTTCAGTAGATTCAGTACATGGGGAATTAGGAAGAGATGAAAAGTCCTTCAATATTTTATCATTTTTATCTTCTGCTTGGAGTAGTTCTCGTTCGGCTTTATGCAGCTCATGGCGAGTCTTAATTAACCAGTCCAAGTGTTCCTGATAGCTTTTCTTGGCTCTCCTCAGTCTCCGTTTTGAAGCACGAAGCTTGCGAGAAGTTTTCCTTATATGTTTTGTTGTCACATCTTTGCAGATGCAAGTAAATACAGATATCAGGTCACAGGATAATTGATACAGATCTTGTAATCTTCTTTTAAGTAGTGTACTGTCAAATTTATTATCAAGATGACAAACAACATAGGCAGTACGTCTGAGTCGTTGCAATAATTGGGTAACCTTTGGAGGTATATCGGGAAATATTTCTGTCAACATTAGCACCAGAATTTTTTCAGATAGCTGACAAGGATCTGGCTCAGCATGAAGAAAATTAGTCTGACTTAAATCTATCCGAGTTTTGCAACCCAGAGGATCATCTGTAGTACAGTGTAACAACTGTGCATCATCTTGTATGATATCAATTATATCTGCAAATGATTTAGGAGGAAAACATCCTCTTGAGGTCATCTGTCTTTCGACTTGAGAAGAACAAGTGCTAATTTCTGTATCTGAAGCTGGTCTTGTACTGCAGTCATCTTTCTCATTATTAAACGCATTATTCTTTGTATCCAATTTGGCCGTGGTGTTTTGTAAACTTATATCTTTTAAAGACATATCCTCAATATCACTTGAAGATTTATGAAACTGTTGGACCAAACATACAGATTCTAAATTTGTTTGTTTAGCTACTTGCACAGGCATAGAAACATTTATTAAATCTTTGGCAGTTTTCTGACCTCTTTGCGTTACATAGTCGAGTTTGTTGTGTTTACACGAAATTCCGATACAAGAACAAAGCTTCTCAGTACTCTCGACAAAAATATTCTTATGAGAAGGAAAATCAGATGAATCATAGATATGCAAGTTTTGGTCAGTATTTTCGGTCCCATCTAACAGGTCCTTAGAAAGATTTCGCTGATCATGCTGATGTATTTCCTGCGTCCCTACATATTCCTCCTTATATGCACATGTAGTACCTGGAGTTAGATTATCTTCAGAAGTATTGTGAACAGATTGCAATAATACTTTGCTATTCATATTCAAAGAAGTCGCTGGTAAAATACTACATTTGTCTTTAATATATTTTGAGGGTATATTAATAGTAAAAAGTTTCTTGTTAAGAGAGGTTTTGCCGATTTCAGTGATATT
>JAXCGZ010022766.1:15000-25000 GCA_037179515.1 Halocaridina rubra | reverse complement strand
AAATGAACACAAAACCTATGTTAATATTGTTAAATCGCATTTAAAATGTCATCGGCGAAATCGAATGTATGGAGCCTACGTAAGAAACTGACAGAAACATAAGATTCGTCTTAGAATTAATTATCATCAATGACGGCGGTCAGTTTAAACAACTGACCGCTAACGTTGGTGATAATGTTATAGTGTTTAAAGAGTTGATTTTAGGCATGAACCAACATCGGAAGAAACTGAAGAAAATGCTGAGCTTTTGAATGCACTCGCCTTATAGATTCAAGTAAATAATACCAGATGTAATATTCATTACAAAATATTTCCATCAGAAGAAAAAGATTCTCAGCTTATGAACAAGAGAACTAGCTTTTCGTATCTATTTGTTTAGTAATCTATGTATTTATTTGTCAATGTGTATATGTATTTGCAGCTCTCTATCCCTATGTCTAGACCAATTTTCTGATTATCTGTCTGTCTGACTGTCTTTCAATCAACTTTATTACTCAGCATAGTCCTTCATTTAATCTAACTCTGCAAGATTCTTCAAAAATAATCAGCAACACGCTCCCAAAACAACAAGCTGTTGATATCTACACTGTCGTCTTTGCTCCTCCCGAAAAGTCCACTTATCATGGTCCACATCCTGGCGCCATTAAAGTTCAGCAAGAAGATCCTAATGGTTTGTAATATAATCAATGCAAATAAGAAAAACACCAAAATTTCGTCCCCTGAACATTAACATATTACCAAGTACACTACACACTATATACAAATGCCACAATACCCTTAGTAAGGGAGGCTGGGTAAAAGCATATCTTTGAATTTAGCGAGTGAAAAATACGAGGTGGGAGTTTCCTTGCTTCGCTCGATTTAATCAAGTCCCATAACACTAAGGGGAACATGGTGGTGCTAGTCTTGTCCCCCAAGCCTGAAGGAAGAAGGATCAAAATGCAGAGTAGAAAAGAATGAACTACAGGAGGTTAAAGAGGTTCGACTCCACACTTATACACGTTGCTGTTATCTGCCGTTTTATTTGTCACTAGCAATCCGCAATCGATTGGGGGTGGCTACAGTATTTTTAAATTTTAGCTAAATTAGAAATATAAGCTTATATTTCTAATTTAGCTAAAATTTAAAAATACTGTAGCCACCTCCACAGCATGCATGTGGTGTAGTGGTAGCGCCTTGACTTAGTAATCATAAGTCCTAGGTTCGAGTTCTGGTCGGGGTAAAAAATGATTCATGTTTTCACATATGTAATGTGCTTATTTGATAATTTCATGGCCCGAATGAGATTGGGATTTGAATTAAATGCTAAAATGAAGCCACGAGTGAGGTTGGGGAATCTGTAATATGAACATAATGGCATTCAGTTAGAATGCATTCATTCCTAAGTATAGCAGATATAAGCTATAAGGTTGGGTTCCTTTTAACCTTCTGTGGTGTAGTGGTAGCGCCTTGACTTAGTAATCATAAGTCCTAGGTTCGAGTCCCGGTCGGGGTAAAAAATGATTCATGTTTTCACATATGTAATGTGCTTATTTGATAATTTCATGGCCCGAATGAGATTGGGATTTGAATTAAATGCTAAAATGAAGCCACGAGTGAGGTTGGGGAATCTGTAATATGAACATAGTGGCATTCAGTTAGAATGCGTTCATTCCTAAGTATAGCAGATATAAGCTATAAGGTTGGGTTCCTTTTAACCTTCTGTGGTGTAGTGGTAGCGCCTTGACTTAGTAATCATAAGTCCTAGGTTCGAGTCCCGGTCGGGGTAAAAAATGATTCATGTTTTCACATATGTAATGTGCTTATTTGATAATTTCATGGCCCGAATGAGATTGGGATTTGAATTAAATGCTAAAATGAAGCCACGAGTGAGGTTGGGGAATCTGTAATATGAACATAGTGGCATTCAGTTAGAATGTGTTCATTCCTAAGTATAGCAGATATAAGCTATAAGGTTGGGTTCCTTTTAACCTTCTGTGGTGTAGTGGTAGCGCCTTGACTTAGCAATCATAAGTCCTAGGTTCGAGTCCCGGTCGGGGTAAAAAATGATTCATGTTTTCACATATGTAATGTGCTTATTTGATATATATATATATATATATATATATATATATATATATATATATATATATATATATATATATATATATATATATATATATATATATATATATATATATATATATATATATATATATATATATATATATATATATATATATATATACACACACACACATATATATATATATATATATATATATATATATATATATATATATATATATATATATATATATATATATATATATATATATATATGTGTGTGTGTGTGATATATATATATATATATATATATATATATATATATATATATATATATATATATATATATATATATATATATATATATATATATATATATATATATATATATATATATATATATATATATTCTCTTATTTGCTTTCCATTTTGTTTTGCATTCTGACGGTATTTTAAGATGCAATATTTCACTACAGTACTGACAGTCCTTCTTACCTACATTCTTATAAAGTTATATTTCAAGGCTCAACTTACCTTGAGATAGGGCAATTCATATGAAATTAATAATACCTAGGTAATCTATAATCTAAATTATATCAAACAAATATCCAAAGCAAAGGATACACATATCAAATAGATATCAGGCGAACTTACCTGCGTAACTGAAGTTCCTGGAGGGGTGTCTTCGGGTATTGCCTTCCTGTAGAGGTGTCGGTCGAACTGTGGTGTATGGTCATTGACATCTGCAACATATATAACAACTGGCACTTCGCTGCTGAGAGGTTTGTCGCCAAGATCAAAGGCCTGAGGGTAAATTAAGTCACATAGGTCAGGTCAAACGTGGAAGTACAGCGAGGCTCTATATCTTCAATAGTTTCAGCATTGTAGTAAAAATGATCAATATATCAGTCTATTAAAGAAAGTACCAGAGACTGATATCAGAGCACAGTGAATAGGAATGTCACGCTATAACAAAATATATATAAAAAAAATTATTTATTTTTCACCAAACTCATCAAGTATTAAAAAATTCAGGTGTTACGAAAAAACTCTTAATAATTAAACTTAAAAACAAACTAAACAGTACTTGAGCTAGAAGGAATTTACTATCCTGTTGCCACTAATTCTTACCACTAATATGTACCAATTCCTATCACTTACATCACATGATTTTGTAGTAATTAATGCTAAAATACCAAACTGGAATTAATGACTAAATAAGATGCAGGCCAAAATATCACTATATACCAAAACCAACAAAGTATTCGCAGTATTAAGGGGCGTTTACAAGGTCAAACGGTTCGTCGAACGCGGTTCGACAGACAAGTGTTTGAAGTGATGTTCGAACGTGTGAAAGGGGTATTTGGTTGTCGAACACGTTCCGTGTTCGACAACCAAATATCCCGTTCATACGGTCAAACGGTTCGTCGAACGCGGTTCGACAGACAAGTGTTTGAAGTGATGTTCGAACGTGTGAACGGGGGTATTTGGTTGTCGAACACGTTCCGTGTTCGACAACCAAATACCCCGTTCGACGAACCGTTTGACCGTGCAAACCCCCCTTTACCTTGACAGTGAGGTTAAAATAACGAATATCTCCTTCTTGTTCAATAGCTTCAAAGTCCAAAGGTGCTGAAGGCTTAAGTTCTCCAGTTAAAGAATTAATGGTGAAATTTTCTTTGGGGTCACCTGTCAGAATGGAGTACCTAACCTCATGGTTCATGGTACCTGAAAAGTAAAAATATATTACATATTGCTTGAATGAACACAGCCATCATGTACTTTCATCATATTGTTAGTTATTATCAAAACTAACTTTAACAAGATATCATATCCTCTAGCTTTTAGACACATATATATCTTAATGTGTAATGGATTATCCAATAGAAGAAATCAAAAGATTTCCTACTTTTTGAAACAATTATTGTTACATTTGCGAAGACAGGGCAGGATGTATCAATCTAATCATATACCAGTGTGTCATTTATCTGGTTGCATAATGTTGATGCTATAAATAGCAAATCCCTTAAGACCTACGAGTGTTTGGACAGCTATGAGGCCTTCGTTTTAAGTAATCCCAAAAGTTAATTTGTTACTTACCATTTAGATCATCATCTCGGGCAGTGATGAAAAACGGTTCCGGAAAAATGTGCGCGTTTTCGTAAAGTCTGGCTTCGTAGTACCTTTGCAAGAAGACTGGAGGATGATCATTTACATCTTCGACAACAACTTTAACCACAACTGTATTTCTGTAATAGAATATAAATACAAACTTACTTAATAGTGATAGGTAAATAGTTTTAGAAAACAAATACAAAATTACATATATGGTAATGTTTCTTTCGTTTTTTCATTAAAACATTCATATTCCTGGTGGAGGTGAAGAAAGACTTCCACCTTCAAATTTTTAGGGCTTTGTAAGAGAGAACTAAGAGGATATCCTGGGCGCTGTGAGAGAAAAACTCCTCAATCGTATTTCCTGCATGTCTAGTGAAATAACCAAAAAGGATGGGGGAACCGAGAGGCTGGCAATCTCTCCTTCCCTGATTTAGTAAAAACATAATGGTGGAGGAAGCGAATATGCACAGGATATGAAGAACACCAATACTTCAATACTTTCGCTCCAGTTGTAGTCGCCCTGTGGGATCAGCGGAATATGGTATCTCGCTTCAAGTACTAGATGAGTATTTTGAGGAACATAGCAATATTTAGGTGATCATGTTTTGTAACAAAAGAAAAAACTATTTCTTTAAAAGAGATTTTCTGGCGTTTTACATACAACCTTTACCTGAATATATATATATATATATATATATATATATATATATATATATATATATATATATATATATATATATATATATATATATATATATATATATATATATATATATATATATATTTACTTTGTGTCATTATTGGTCCCCATTAGAGGGTGGACAGGAACGGATTGAAATTGGAGGATGAAGGGTGGATGCCCTTCCAATCACCCCAATCGTAGACTTGAAAGCTGATCCGTCACCTCCCGAATAGAATACTCTACCCGTTATGCTTCGTCGGTCCCCATAAATACCGAAGTTAAGAAACTCTAAAAATACTCACAGATATTATCTTTAACAATTATCCTTACACCATATGTCCTCAACTATTAACTCTGCTAAACTTATCTTTCAAAATCAATTAACTCCTAACGTTTATTATGCAGGCTTATCAGCCTTTGCTCCGTTTGCATCTTCAAAATATATTTTGCTTACCAAAATCAGTATATATACACCAGTTAATCCTGCCAGCATTCATATTCCTCGCTAGTTTCTCATGTCAAGATAATCTCAATCTTCCCATTATCTTAAGGTATCTAGCTTCCTTTCCCTCGTTCCTCACGACAATATATCATTTTCTTAATCATTCGTAAGGAGTTGGGTTTTTCTATCTTACTGGCCCTTGGTAATATTATCTTTCATTTTCATTTGCCCTCCTCCAGTCTTTTTCAATCTGCTACCCTTGCCATATACCCCTGCCTATTTTTATTGTTAACCCTACCAAGACGATAATTCTCTGATAACTACTCCTCCTGAGTTATATAACTTTATTTTTTTTCTTTCATCATGATAATAGTCTTTACCAGTTATCCCTGATTAGCTCCTTTGTTTTTCACATCCATTATTAACTTTCTCTACCAAATACCTGGCTTTCATTTTCTTTTACATAACTTTCCCAACCGCAAATTGTCATCTTGAACCAGTTAACCCAGATTACTCATTATCACTCGCTTGCCCTCCCTGACCAAGCATATTTTCTATATTTTTGCATACCTTCTATCTATTTTTTTCCTTACTGTTTTATCCTATTCATACTCATCTCTCCCTCTCAGTTCCAGCCTTTATTTCATTACCCTATGACGGTGTTCTCTCCCATGATCAACTTTCCCAACCAATTAAGCCAGCTTACATAATTTTATCCCTTAGCCGTTTCCCTAGACTGGTTATTTTTTCATACTTATTATCCTTACCAAGCACAAATTTCTCTATCAACTAATTCTACCCCACATATTATTCCTTACCTGTTTCCCCTGCCAAGATCGTCCCTTGCCTCCGCTGTAAGATAATATTCAGCGACACTCTCCCTGTCCAGGGCACCAGATTCCTTTAGAGTAATAACCCCAGTGGTAGGGTTTAGTTCCAACCTGTGAAAATAAAAGAGTAATAAAACTTGAAAGTAAAGTATACAAAGGCAGATGATATACAGCCCATGCCTCTATGCCCTTAAGCTCGTACAGTGTATCAAGAAGTAGGTTAACATCCGTGAAGGTGATAGTTTTACTCTTCAAAGAGGTTAAAACAGTATCTTTTTGTCAGAACTTTTTAGTAATACGAAGTAGAGGGTAACTGTACCAACATCTTTTGAGTGAAGATTGAGTGAGCAAAATTTTAGATGGGTGAAGTTAACTGAAGAACAGCTCTTTCTGAGCTCGCATTTTGATAATGGCAAAACTATCCTTCAAGCCATCCCAAGCTAACACCTTTTAGTACCTAAGTGGGTATATAGACTCAGTAAGCATACCATTAGATATGCGAGGTCGGTGGTAGAAAAATACAATCATGTGCTCAATCTAAATCGCGAAAACAATTGGAAATCACTCACTTATCAGCTAGAGCTCCTCTAAGATCGGTATATCTAATGCCCTGAGTACCAAAATCCCCACTGTCTGGATCTCTCGCTTGCACCCAGGCTAAAGTGGCACCAACTGCAGCATCCTCAGGTATCAACACCTTCAAGGGAAGAAAAAATACAAAATTTATACACTTCTGAAATAATCTACGCATACAAAACTGCGACGGAAAATTAACCTATACTACAAGAAATCGATTTAATATTATCACTGAACATTTAAAACAATCTGGTAAAATTACGT
Organism: Halocaridina rubra; assembly: GCA_037179515.1. NCBI lineage: Eukaryota > Metazoa > Arthropoda > Malacostraca > Decapoda > Atyidae > Halocaridina > Halocaridina rubra. The sequence continues at coordinate 18,042 of JAXCGZ010022766.1, read as the reverse complement.
TTTTGTAAAGTAAACATTCTTGAAAGATATACATATCCCTGTAAAATCTAAAACATAAAAAGCTATTATGTATTTATGTGCACGTTTTTGTTAGAAATCTACATTGTATTCATTTCTGGTGCACATAAGGTCTGAATATACTCACAGTAAATGGCCCCTATGTAATGCGGCATAAAATATTTTGGAGAAATGTTGAATGTGTAGAAGTTTCAACATTAATGTAAATGAATGTACATCATATTATTCACATAAAGGTCACTGTGAATCCATGCAATGTTATGAATGCTAAAATGCTTGTACACAAATGTTTTATAGCCGAGAAATAATACTTATAAGATGCATTTATGTCTCATGTGTACTTAAGTGATTTAACAAAAGATGTGTATTAATGTATGTTCTCAAGTGATTGAACGTGGAAGACTACTGGTAGTACACTTAATCTATTTACTTAAGTATGTGTATACATACGCGTATGAATGCTTGTATGCGTATGTACTCACCTCATACTGATCTTCAGTGAAAACGGGGAAATTATCATTTGTGTCCCTAATATGAACAGTTACAAGAGCTGATGAGGACTTTGGATTGTCTGCCACGGTTTCTCTAGCAACCACGGTGAAATTCACCACTGAGGAAGAGAGTAAGGAAACATATTAATAAAACAGTGTTAGCCATTGCAAAGATGCTTTTTCTATGCCTTCAATATAAGAAGAAGGCTCTTTTGTATCAGTGAACTTGAAAATTATTGTATCGAATGATAAAATATGAAACATTTCTGATATATTTGAGTAAATAAAAGTGACTTCTATATAAATGTATTCAATCAAGACAATTATAGCTGTATCATAACATAAAAAGAGAAAATTAGGGCATAAAAAATTGCATTAAAGACCATAAATACATAATAATTTTACAGTAAAACAAATGAATTTTCTTAACATATGTAAACATAATGTCTTTCAAAACAAAGCTAACAATATAAAGAAAATATTGGGGACATTCATAAGTTTTATATGCTCTCTCTCTCTCTCTCTCTCTCTCTCTCTCTCTCTCTCTCTCCCCACCTTTGACCTTTTCATAATCCAAAAGTGTGGGATTTTTTACGCGTATGAGAAAGGAAGCAAAATTGACCCCCTCAGGAGGTGTAATATCAAAGATTCCTCCGTCTCCTTCTAAGAACATACGAAATGTGCCGTTGTTGCCCTGGGGACGGGAAAACACATTGACGTCATTCTTTAACGATTAAATACGTAAATGAATAGGAAAAGGATCACTGAGATCAGATTAGAAATGAAAAAAAAAAAAAAAAAGACAGAAACGGTATTAATACTTAAAGTACAAAACTAAGATATTGAATTGACCAGTAAATAATAATAATAATAATAATAATAATAATAATAATAATAATAATAATAATAATAATAATAATAATAATAATAATAATAATAATAATAATAATAATAATAATAATAATGGAGTATCATTATTATACTGAGGTTGAAAGGGGGACAGTAGGAGCATCCGTTTCCACAGACACGTAAGGAGCAATTCATAGGAATGTCCTGCAACTCTGGGCTTTATACAGTCTCATGGAATACAGATGAAACATGAACACGAGAAAATCTGGCGAAATGAAATAACACCCACTGCCTTGTGTCTGGCCAGCAATGTTAACCGATCAATATTACGTTTCATTTGTAAATTGATTAAGAAACACCAGCTGCGCCTTAATGTCAAGGTCATCAGATGAGTAAGAGACTAAGAATCAAGATTATCAAACAAGTTATAGGTACAAACACATATGTAACAACAAATAGGAAAACTCTGAGCAACAAGTCAGCTAACACTGCTCCTGTGGGGTATGTCATGAATGCCCAGATATTCTCTTGACTTACAGCAAGAAATAATAATAATAATAATAATAATAATAATAATGATATTCAAAGCAATATTTCTTGCGCTCAAGATATAAATTAATAAATAACAAAAATAAAGATAGAAAAAAATAAATATAAAGATTATGCAATTCACAACATATTAAAACTATAATGACTAATGAGAAAAGATACAATATCCTTAATTAACATATCCCCCTGGAAGCAACAGTTGATCACAATTAGAGAAAATCAAAGCTTCAGTCTACCTTGTCCACCCTAACCCCTGTCATCATCTATTCAGTGCTAAGAAAAGAAAAAAAATCTGGGAGGCAGGGATTGTCAAGCTTTCTCTTCCTTATCTCTAACTATTGGCTGTAAAGAAAAATAGGGAAAACGAGGAGGCAGTTCATTCTAACTGCCGTTAATTAGTATATTTTAATGTATCTATTTATAATCCTGGCTAGTAATCAACGATTAAAGTCGAAGGTGATGTTTATTAGCAGCTTATTCATAGAAGCAAGGAGCAAGCAACCAGGGTAATGGTCCTCTGATAGAATGAACCTAAAGGGCTGGTATCAGAAAGGGCATTTTACAACCTCAGAGAAGAAAGTTAAGTCTGGCAGAGTGAAAGACTAGAGATGGATTAGTAAATTATGAGACAGTAGATCATACGGCTCCCTTTCAAGATAAGACCCTATGTAAGTAGGGAAAAAATATAATTACAGAAAAAGAATTGGTATTTGTTCTTAAAACATCCGATTTTTTTCTTATTGCTAGTAATTAATATTTATAGTGTTAATATCTATATACAGAAATAAAAGCAACGCAGCATAAAAGATTTTTTCAATTTAAAGCCTCTTTGGCTGGAAATTATCTTTGCAGTCACCAAAAGCTTTGCAAATATTTTGAATGCATATTTATTGATATATACATAATTAAATACACGTTTTATAGGTTCTCTAGAATGCACATTAATTTGCAAAAAAAAAATAAAAAATAAAAAGAGAGCATGCTCACTATTGAATTTAAAACATATTTTAATTATTATATTTATCTATAGTACTACCACTCAAGGATAGAGTAACGATATTACAAATAGACAAAACAACATCAAACAAGCCTTTACTCTATTCCTGTATTTTAGTGGAATAGTAGTGGTTATTTC
>JAXCGZ010022766.1:5000-10000 GCA_037179515.1 Halocaridina rubra | reverse complement strand
TATTTTTCATCGTAATTATATTTCAATATACTTGAATATTTAATACTTAAATCCGGTAGAAAATCAACAGGCACGTTCTATGGATGATATGAATCAAAACCCTACGGCAATGAATGAAAGTATAGTTCCTAAGTAGCTCTCAAGAACCACTGCTCCTATTCTCAAAGATATTACAATTATAAGACAACTGGGAATAACATGAGTGACTCTTAACAGTAGTAAGGCATTAGAAGTTCCTCTAATTAGATTTAGGGTTGTTTTATTCCTTGCATTCAAAATATAGCAGAAAGAGGAAAAAGCTATGCCCATAGACTATCTTTGGCGCTGAGAGCATCATAATTTCTCAATACCCTGATGGTGCAGATAAGGTTGAAGGGAGACTCACGACACACCTGTAATCTACATGAGCGCTGAGGTGTGAGTCACCTTATGGGTTCTCAGCCAAGAAGCTTCTATTTAGAGTTAATGTGTGTGTTGCTTCCATGGCCGCTTTATGCTGAAGAGTGATTATAATTTTTCCTAATTATGATAATCAGTTGTAGGCCAAGTATTATCTTCTGCAGGTGACAGTAATCAATGCAAAACTGATAATTTTCCGAGTCGCTACCTACTCCTGATTTTTTCTTCCGACTATGAATATAAATTTATTTAATAAGATAATTTTGATTTGTGATTATCATTATCAGTAAGAGTTTATAAAGCTACTATCACAAACAAAACTATGATATAATTTATGATTAATATCAACATTAAAAGTATGTTAAGTTATCCTAAACAGAAGTATAGGAAAAACTATTTTTTACGGTAGCTTTTCATAAGCCCATGTCTATTTTGTTCTTGAATACAGAATATCCTTTGCCTTCCAGTCTTAAAGTAGAACTGTTCACCCAAGACTACCTTCATAAGGACAGTAACTTCATAGTCAACATCACATGAGAGGTAGGTCAGATATTTTTTTCTCTCTCTTCCTAATGAGTGTTACACCGGAGCGAGCAAAGGAAACTGCCTTCAATGGACCCGAGCACCAGCAAAATATTTGAGGAAAAGTAGCGGCCAAAGGAAAAGGTAGTAAAGTGATTATGAGCGGTTACTGTATCTAGCAAGGGGAGGTCCAAGGTGGTACAACACTCCAATGAAAATGAAAGGTTTACGGGTTACATTAAGCTTGTTGTAATAAGTTATTACCTCTAGAAGGGGTTCATGTGCCTAGCTTCTTATTAGGGAGAGTTCATTTGTTCCTTACGTTAATTATAATACACCACTGCTGCTAGAAAGGATTACTCGGGCCACAGATTTAATTCAGGGAAGGTTCAGTAATTACATTAGATGTCTTTGCAAAAATAAGGTCACGAGGATCATAGTCCTCATTTTAGTAGAAGTGAGGATTCTCTCTTCCATTCTATAGTATAATTCTATTTACTACCTCTACCGGAGAATACATTGGGTTCTGACTTTCAGATGAATTGGAAGAAACATTGTTTCATAAGATATTCTATTACTCAACAAGAGGGGAGGGCCCAATGGACCACAAGTTCACATTAACTGAGGAACAAGTTGTGCCATCTGGCCTCATTGACGAGGAAATCCAAGGGACTATAACCATTAGCTGAGGTGGGAGTGTTTGGCAATTATAAATGACAAAGGTGCCCTATATACTAAAAATACAATTATATATATATATATATATATATATATATATATATATATATATATATATATATATATATATATATATATATATATATATATATATATATATATATATATATATATATATATATATATATATATATATATATATATATATATATATATATATATATATATATATATATATATATATATATATATATATATATAGTCATTTTACACTTAATCTAAGTATGCTACATATTCAACGTTAAGTATTTCACAACTTTTCCGGTTGTTCGTTTTCCATATAAGAGGAATCATATGAAATGGCAGAGTTATATTATGTACTTTACGCAGTTAGTCCAACACTTTTTGCTATTTTATCCAGAAATGTTTCCTTGGAAAAGAGGCTACACCCTCTTCCACGTTCATTTTATCATCTTACACCCTACATTTTCACCTCTTTTTTTATGCAAATTGTAAATAAATACTAAATAAGTATCATATTTTAAGCTAATTGCGTATTCTATCCAAACACCTTCACCCTTTATCTACTGGTACGTCCTCTTCATATATACCCAAAATATAACATATTCAAAGTGCATAACATATTTTACTCTATATTTTCAATTCATTTCTGATGCAATTTGCATATAATCATATCCGATGCATAATACATGGTTCCCCAAACGTTTTCTCCTCTTATCTACCTATATGCGCTATCCAAACAAACACCTAATCATTATTGTATTCTATTTTTATATATGCATCTTATTTCTGCATAGCTCTGCCCAAAAGTCATAACAACAATTTCATAAACTCTTTTTACCTGGTCGTGATCATAGACTTCCGGAATGGCGTCCCCAATAAGGTTGACAGGACTGTTGAATTGGGCTCCTTCGGCAATCTCAGCCACGTAGTGGGAGGCCTTGAACAAGGGCGTCTCGTCGTTGACATCCTCCAGGAGAACTGTTACCTCCGTCGTCATTTTTGGAGGAGGATCCACGACCTTGCTGTCTTCCTCCGCCTTCAGGAGTTGATTTGACGAAAGGGAACATAAAGTTCATGAATGATACATTGGTGAATATATTATAAACTTTGAATTTCATATGTATAAGATATATTCAAATTAGTACTTCTAAATAATAATAATAATAATAATAATAATAATAATAATAATAATAATAATAATAATAATAATAATAATAATAATAATAATAATAACAATAATAATAATAATAATAATAAAAATAATAATAATAATAATAATAATAATAATAACATTAACTATTACATTCAAACAATCTCACAAATCCAATAAACATAAAACCATAAAGGCAACAAAAGCTTACCTGAATTTTGATGATAAAAGCGCCATTATTGGACAGTGGACTCTCTCTGTCCAAAGGCCTCTTGACGTAAAGAACTCCAGAGTCCTGGTCCAGTTCAAAGAGTCCTCTGTCACCGTCCAGGATGGAATAAGTTATGCGGTTGTTTATCCCACGGTCTCCATCCACAGCTTTTACTGCACAAGATACAATATATATATATATATATATATATATATATATATTATATATATATATATATATATATATATATATACATATATTCTTTGTTTCAATGCAAATATATTTTTTTTCTTAATAATTTGAATTCTCTATATTCTGATAGAAATATAAGTTTCTTTAGTGTTACACTTGCACTTTTTTTTTATTATATAAGATTAACTGTTAATAGAGCTATAAAACGACGAAATTTTGAGTGTATGTATATGTGCGTGTGTGTGACTACAATTCTTGATGTTCAGTCTTCTTTCCTTGCTACACACAAGTGCTGTCTATCAATATAGCATTCAATATAATTATCCATAAATCGATACAACTAATATGTGCATTCTCTCTCTCTCTCTCTCTCTCTCTCTCTCTCTCTCTCTCTCTCTCTCTCTCTCTCTCTCTCTCTCTCTCTCTCTCTCTCTCTCTCTCTCACTATTTCGTGCACAAATGCAAAATGACAACATATCAATCTATTCATTATTCTATTTATTTTTCTATCTTTAGATTCCTCTGAAAAAACTGTTACCTTCCAAAACTCCGGAATTGACTGGTATGTCTTCCGGGATCCGAGTAACTGGGGGGGCTTGAATGAACTGGGGTGGCTGATCCTCAACGTCTTGCACACGGACCAACAGAGCCGCCGTTCCGGTGTTTACACGTCCACTGATAGCCCGATCAACTGCTAAAACCTAAAATAAATAAATAAATAAATAAATAAATAAATATATAAATAAATAAATATTTCTTTATTTATTAGATATAAATATTTGTCATTCATTGCTTTACCCCAACAAAGCAAGACGGGCCGGAAAAACTCTTAAGAAAAGAGCTAAGGCAGTAAGGGGCTCAGAATACTAAACCTATACGTTATTTTCCGGTAATGATATTTAGAAAAAGGAAACAACAACAACAATAATAACAAGTACAATAATAATAATAATAATAATAATAATAATAATAATAATAATAATAATAATAATAATAATAATAATAATAATAATAATAATAATAATAATAAAATAATAAATCTCGTACCCTAAGTTGATACAACGATTTTCTTTCATAATCCAAATCTCCAACCAATCTCAAGACTCCCTTTCCATCAACGGTGCTGACGGTAAATTTCTCTTCATCGCTCGGAGAATCTGCATCTAAGCGATAAATAACCTGAAAAACAAAAGAAAATGTTTATTCAAGATAATGCGGTCACAAAAATCACACCTACTTTGCGAAGATTTGGCATTTCATAGGTGGATGCCAGGCGAGTCACATGATTTTGTAAAGTGGGCGTGGTTTCTATGAATACATTATTTTGTACGTATAGATGAGGTAGTATATTAGTCATGAAAAAACGAAAGTTTTCCTAATCATGCGCATAGAAAATTCAATACAATAAATACAAATGAAAAATATGAAAACATACATACATTTATACATAAATACACACAACTATTTTGACAAAAACATACAAGCTAATCAAATGCATAAGTAAATAATCATTTGTACTTGTCCGAAAGGTCCTTCATCCTGATCCGTAGCGTGTAAAGTAGCTAAAATCTGGGGAGGAGCATTTTCGTCCACAGCTACAGAGGATTGATAAGGTCGAAACACAGGTTCGTTATCATTGATATCTTCGACCAATAAGAGCATCGACTGGGTGATAAATTGGCCTTCTCCTAGCTTGTTATCCGTCAGGGTCAAGACAATGGTATATTCATCTTTTATCTGTGGAGGAAAAGAAAAAAAAATGAAGTATTTGAGCTGGGAGAAATGGAGATGCTACGCAACTTACAGAAAATGCAAACAACATCC
>JAXCGZ010022765.1:40000-135000 GCA_037179515.1 Halocaridina rubra | reverse complement strand
CACACCGTACTTGAAAAGCGATATATATTTTTTTTTAGTATTTTAAAGTTTTTTTAATTTTCATACTTCCTGTTGGGGATGTGGGAGTGAATATATACCAATAAAATTCTATAGCATGTAGGTAATAGTGTGTACCTAACAGTAGAAGCGTTGAGTATTTAATTAGGTACATGTCAACCAGACAGCCAGCGAACAGTGTTGTGGCGGAAGGTTTAGGGAAAATAATTTTGGTTAGGTAACGTTATTAAATTTACTATTGCTTCTTAAACATTTGCTGTAACATATTCCACAAACTTCACCTCAAGATTGCCACCTTAAAGGTCGGATTGTTGACTTATATAATTTTATATAAGTAATAATATCAGATTCTGTGTTTTATATATTTCTGACACAGTAATGATGTGTTGTACAGATATCTCATTTAACACCTAACTGATTGCAAGACTTTCGTGCTTGTCCCTATGTATGTAAAAATATAGATTAATTTTGGAGCTTAGTATCATTCCACTTTGAATGGGAATGTATTTGGCACGGTGTAGATGAATTTGTAGCTATAGAATAAGGCGTTACGACCGGTCTCTCTTTTCTGAGGTATATATGGGTTATGATACTTAGGAGCCAGTCATCTTTTTATATTTGGTGCCACTGAGTAAGCAAAAGCAGTGGACTTAGTGAATGTACTGTCAATAAACTTTCTATTATTTTTTAATATTGGCCGTTGATATGTAAGCAGTCATAAATTCACGCCTTCCTTTGATGTTTATGAAGTGCCAGTATTAATGAATGATATAATATTTTCTTGTAAGTTGCTCAAATAAACCTATTAGTAAGAAATAGCTGTAATATCTCTTGCAGGGATGAAGGAGAAAGTTACAGTGAGAAAAGCTCTTATAAGCCCTCTATAGGCACTTAATTTGAACTAGTTAAGAATTATCCTAACACGAAAAGGAAGTAAAGCATTTTTTTATTCATTATAATATATGTAGTGTCAATTAGAAAATACTTATCTTACTACCATGCAAAAGGGAATTGTTGATAGTTAAGGGTTTGGGACACTGATCCTCCAAGTATGATGTAGGGTGTGACCTAGGATTTGAAAACTGAGAAGTGTTTTGATTTCATATTTAATGGAAATCTATAGAAATTTCTTTCAAATGTCTGTCATTCTGGAATTGTACAAGATCTAGGTTTCCTTACTTGTGACTAATGCGAAATGATATGTTTGCATACTGCTGTTAGGTCATCATGTAAAGATAAGTAACCCCCAGAATCCCATGTAAAGTTAAATAACCTCGTAAATTGATAGGTCAGATTAGGTTAGGTTAGGTGTTACCTTTTAAATATGAATAATCCTATAGCACCCTGGAATCACTCCATATCATACTCAGTCAATATGGAGAACCTATCACCAATGAATTAACCATACTGTTGGTTTTAGGTGCTGTAAGTTTTGTTTTTTATGGTGAAATATATTAGCATAGTGATAATCACCATACTGAAGATGGTGTACTTAAACTCTCCCTATTTTCACATTGGATTTTCATGTAACTTAATATGTTGAAAATCGCTTATAAGCTTAGTAGATGCCATTCAGTTACTTCCAAATTTGACATTTTTAACTTTAGCGTAGTAGATCCCATTCAATTACTTCCAAATTTGGCATTTTTAACTTTAGCGTAGTGGATCCCATTCAATTACTTCCAAATTAGGCATTTTTAACTTTAGCATAGTAGACCCCATTCAATTACTTACAAATTTGGCATTTTTAACTTTAGCATAGTGGATCCCATTCAATTACTTCCAAATTAGGCATTTTTAACTTTAGCATAGTAGACCCCATTCAATTACTTACAAATTTGGCATTTTTAACTTTAGCATAGTGGATCCCATTCAATTACTTCCAAATATGGCATTTTTAACTTTGGCTTAATTATGCTCTCCTATTTTTTTTTAATTCCTTATCCACATAGCATATAATAGACCTTCTTCCATCAATTTCTCAGTGAAGAAAATGGCCAAACTTACTACTGGGAATTTTAGATCTTGTAAGGAAGAGTAACCCCTGGATGCTTTAGGGTTATTCATATTTACAAGGCAAGTCATCAAACCTAGTCTAACCTGGCCTATCTATCCTAATACTCTGCGAGGTTATTTAACTTTGCATGGGGTTCTGGGGTTTCTGTCTTGTGTGTCTTCCATTCTTCCTTTTTCTGAAGACTTTTTTCATCACTTGCTTCCTTTGACATTTTCCCTCCACCCACCTTTTCCTGCCTTCAACCCTCCACTCGTCTTTCTTGGATAAATGAATGAACTTCCCTCTTAAAGCTTCACCCACTTATAGAATGTCTCATCAACTTCCTACAAATGTTTCCAAGTGAAGAAGGTATTTGAACCTTATTGAAAATGTCTCTCTTAAGTGTTTTTAATTAGGTTCTTTTGTCCGATTTCCAGTTTTTTTTTGGTCCAGTTTTAAGTGCTTTATAGTCAAGGTAGCTTCCTACGTTTACTGTGAGCTCTTTGCCAAAGCTCTTTCCAGCTTAGGGATTCATTTTTTGTAAAGTAAAATAATAACTGCTCATAATACATACTTGGCTACAGTTTCAATATTTTACGTTAATATATAAAAAATGTTCACTGGAATTATTGGGATGCTTGGATATTCTTTTTATAATTTTGGGTTTTTACTCTTAAGCTCAAAGTTTGCATTGCATTTGGGAGTACTAGACAGTACTGAACACGTCTCTCTCCAAATTTAATTTTATTCAGTTTCCAAGAGTAATTGTATTAGTTAAGCTTCTATGACTATGTTTAAGCTAACAGGAAAGTTTTAACATTTTTAATTTTGTATTTAAGGGCAGGAAATTATATGCTGTTGTTTGAAGCATATGAAGTTGAAAAATCATGTATAATTTCAGTATTGAAGCCTAAATCTTTATGATTGAAAAGCTCACATTAATATATTTTCTTATTGGAGTGTTTTCAGATTTCCAGTACTGCTTTTATATTTTATAGTTTTGTCATAATTACTGCTTTAATCACAGTGTTCTAATTCTATGAGATGTGATTCTTGTTTTTAAAACTGTATATATTTCGCTATTATATATTGTTTAAAGTAAATGGGAAATTTATAGTAAAAAGATTACTGCATTGTATTAATATACAATATTACATGTAAATTGAAACTATCCTTGAATTCCTTTTATATAAATACTGTGAATTTGATGTGGGATTGAAAAAACACCTGAAATCATGTTTGTTTATCATTGCTTTCAGCCTTGAATGATTTGTGTGCATTAGTAGATTTGTTTTGAAAGACGAAAAGATGAATGAAATATACCTGTCATCATTACATTGATACTGTAAAAATTTGCTCATATTATCGTTTCCTTATTTCTCTTCTATCTCTAGACTTTAATTCCATAATTATTACATATATACATATACAATATATGTAATCCCCGTGGAAGGGGTGGCCAAGTCAAAGCACACATTCACTTGAAGCCAAACTTACCTTGAACACTCCGCACTGCTCGCTAGGGGTGAGGGTTTTCCACAATTCCGCCCATCCACCCTGCATGGGTCATCCACAGGGTAAGTGGGTAAGAAATAATTATTAAAATTTCTAAATATTTTTCCACTTGTCTTCACCAGGCAGGAGAATGGCAGTACCAAGTGGAGAACCGTGCAGACAGCCATCAGTCTCTCTTCATACGTGTCTTGGCAACGCCACGACCAGTCAACAATACATCATCGTCTACTACAATGGGTAGTTATTCTGCGTCTCATGTAGAAGATGCCCATGCTGTCACTCTTACTGCTTGGACGTCTACTTCCTCTGCTTTAGTGAACGTGTCTGATGTCGATCATCCTGTTCTAGTATATGCACAGGTAGGTACACTCCTTTATTATACAAAATTCTTCAAAGTCCATCAAAGGAATATGTATTTCCTAATATTTTGATCATGAAAAAAAAATTGAATTTCTACTTTGACAATGATCATGCGTTAGGGGATAGTTCACTTTCTATGTAGAAAGTGTAATTCTTTTGGAATTTGCCTGTTTTTATACTCTCTACAGTATATGCTTTAGAAAAAGAAATGTATAGAGACCAGTTCTTTACACGCTAACATTTTTGACACCACCAAAATAAATGTAGCAATAGGGTTTTTTCCGAGTTTTTCCTTTGATGTAGTTTTACTCTTACAAATCTTGTTACTTACATGACTACGCTACTAACCTCAGTATTGTATGACATTAAACCTAGAAAAAGAAACTAAAAAATAGATGTTTAGTTACGTACAATACTTTCGAGAGAAAGAATACATCTTATGAAGAAGTATTCTTTAGAATAGGAGGGTAATATACGAAACTCATATATTACCAGTTACTGATAACTCCATTTGAAGTGAAAAATGACTCCAGTATATAATGGTTTGACTCCTTTATCTTCCTGTGCATTGCCTTGAGCTCTCTGCCTTTTAGTCTTTGAATTCTTTTTTTCCTTTTTCTGTTCTTGACACAACTTTTGTACATTTACTACTTTGTTGACTTTTTGCTTCCATCATTATCCCTAGAGAAGTGATTGAGATAGATTAGCTTCTAGTCCATGTGTGTGCTTTGACTCAACCACCTTCTTTACATTGTATATATGCATGTTTATAATAATCCAACAGCAGAGTGTCACGACCTGAACAGATGTGAGGCAGCAGAAATTTATTATTCCTTACTTGTATATGTTTGTGAACCTCGGTAGCACAGTGGTTAGACCACCTGACTCGGTAGGTGACAAGCCCCTGTCTGAGCTCACCGGTGGGTTGTTGGAAAGGAAACCAGCCTTAATTCCCCAGCTCCACCCTCTCTGTGTCCACCCCTATTCGAATGGGGATCAATAGTGATACAAAACAAGAAACAAATACCTTCTTTTTTCTCTGATTTTATGCTGTTCAAACATTTTTGTGGCTACAGAATTATCAATACTTTATAGTCTTGTTATTTATTTATAGATTTGTTGCCTATTACTCTTGCATTTTATTACATTTTTTTCCTTATATGACCTTTTATTCATTTCTTATTTGCATATTTTATTCATATTTTATCTGTAATCATTACTCAGTTTCTTGTCTTAATATTTTTTTCTGTGTGACCCTCACATCCCCCTCTCCTTGTCCCTTTTCCCCCAATAAAACAAAAATAGAAAAGTTATAGAACAGCTATGAAAAATGGCTATATGTAAACAGTCTGTTTACCGTTTTGTCACTATTAAACCCCATTTGTATGGGAGTGGACACAGGTTGGACTGGAGAATTTAGGCTAGATCCCCTTTCTTACACCCCGTGATGGACTCGAACACAGGTTTGTCACTTCCAGAGTATAGTGCTCTAACTACTGAGCTACTATGGGCCCTGATAAAGAAAGTATGAAGTGAAATCAATATGTTTAAGACTCTAACTGCACAAAATTTAATTCAGGCCAGTGATAAGATATGAAAGTATAAAGTATGCGAAAAGAATTTTGCATGAGAAAGTACCTTATGGCACTGACAAAGTGCCAAAGTTGGCAGTGATATGGAAATGTTCTTAGGGCTTTTCTCTCTGTGCTTGAAGGTATGTATATAAGGTTGTCTTGATTATATATATATATATATATATATATATATATATATATATATATATATATATATATATATATATATATATATATATATATATATATATATATATATATATGGTAGGAAAAGCCCATTAAATAAAACAACGAAAATATATATATATAAAGTACTTATTAATATCGTGACCTAAACTGGTCACCTTCTCAAAGTACAATGGCAAGAGATACAACTCTGTGTGTGTGTGTGTGTGTGTGTGTGTGTGTGTGTGTGTGTGTGTGTGTGTGTGTGTGTGTGTGTGTGTGTGTGTGTGTGTGTGTGTGTGTGTTTTGATGGTATATCTCTTTGATACTTAACATATGGGCATAACATTATCAAAGATGACTGTATAATTACTTAAGGCACAAGACACCATGCTACAAATATCTCCTTTGAAGAGAGAGTATATATATATATATATATATATATATATATATATATATATATATATATATATATATATATATATATATATATAATAGAGAGAGAGAGAGAGAGAGAGAGAGAGAGAGAGAGAGAGAGAGAGAGAGAGAGAGAGAGAGAGAGAGAGAGAGAGAGAGAGAGAAGTCCCCTATAGAGGTAGCAGATCTTTTCTCCAGAAATGAGTTTCGGCACGGTTGTGCTTCGTCGAGGAAAGGGGAAAAGAATTCATGGAGGGTGGGATTGCCCACTTAATCCTCTATTCCTTTTGGTCCCTCCCTACGACCAGCTGTGAATATTGTCTGCAGGTTTACGTATCATTATTTATTCCCTTCGAATGGGGGTGGACACAGACAGGTAGGAAATGGGATATTAAGACTGGATGTCCCGTCTAACGCCCAACAATATACTCACTCTCGGGTCTGTCATATCCTGACTCGTACACGCCACCACTAAGCTACTCCTTGTTTTATTTGTAATTGTACATGTCACTGTGCTTAAATTCCAGTATACATGCTACACACACAGCACACACAGAACCCTTCTCATGCCAAATTTATATATGTTGGAGTAATTACAAAAACCGTGCAGGAGCTTTATCCTTGTCCAAGGTTCACAGAATCGATAAGAATTTTGTATCGGTATTAATCTCCGTTATCCTCCTCTTTCTTCAACATCCTATCCACATTACTTTTTGCCTTCCTTTTTAGATTTTTATCGGTGCATCTTTTTTTTTTTTACTTATGTACACCATAATTTCATATTGATTCTCCAATGTATTTTGTTTCTTTCACTTGGGTATTACTTTGGCTTTTAGAAATTTTAAAGTAATAATCATTTCTCTTTGAGTTCTTTTCTCAGAATAGGGAATAAAAAAAATATATAATAGTATTTCACAGTCATGTGGTGACCGCGGTAGTGTAGTGCTTAGAACAGTTGATTCAGAAAGTGACAGACCTGCGATCAAGCCCACCGTGGGACATTAGGAAAAGCGTGCAACCATAATTCTCCAGTATCAACTTGTCTGTGTACACCCCCATAATCAGGAATAATGTTAAACAGTAGCATTTTATAGTTTTGTGTTATATCCCAAAGTGTCTGGTACCCAGTCATAGCTTTTCAGAGTTCACATGAGTATGTTTAAAATCTCAAGATTTTTGTTATGAACCTGTAGGGTTTTTATTCGTGACTTGTAGATTTTTTTATTCGTGATTATTTATGTGCTTGTTACCTTTATTTTTGGCACTAGTCTGTCATGCTCCTTGTTATACTTGTAAAATTTTATGGTTGATAGTAACAAAAATCCCCACTCCTAGTCATCAGAAGATTTCTCAACCATTATTATATGACACTGAGGTCTCAGTATGTCTCCTTCCTAATAGTTTTTTTTATCTAAAACAAAACTAATTTACTCATTGGTAGAGTGCATTAGTTGGGAAGCGACTAACCAGGGTTCAAATCTACCGCAGGGCGTTAGGATGGGCATCCAACCTTAATCCCCTTTAGAGTTCCAGTATGTCTGTGTCCTTCCCCTTGCAAATGGAGACCAATCATGACATATAACACGGTACTGGGTATGTGAAATCTGCTCCTAGAGTTCTTTTTAGTACAGTTGTGGTGCAGTGCTAACCAATAGCATCATGTGTTTTTTAAACCTCACTGTTTAGCGTAGCATCAGCTTATATATATATATATATATATATATATATATATATATATATATATATATATATATATATATATATATATATATATATATATATATATATATATATATATATATATATATATATATAAATATATATATATATATATATATATATATATATATATATATATATATATATATATATATATATAACCAAATAAGCACATTACATATGTGAAAACATGAATAATTTTTTTACCCCGACTTAGTAATCATAAGTCCTAGGTTCGAGTCCCGGTCGGGGTAAAAAATGATTCATATATATATATATATATATATATATATATATATATATATATATATATATATATATATATATATATATATATATATATATATATATATATATGAATAATAACTTGTTTGTTCCGGTTTTACGTCACGGACTCCCTTTTCTACCAAGGGCTTGGACGGTTGCCTTCTTGCGAAGGACTTGTTTTGGCAGATGTAATCGTTACCCTGAGCGCATGCCCTCTCTAACTTCAGACCGTGACGGGGCGCGAACCCTCGACCTGACGCCTCAAAGTCGCGGACGCTACCGCTTGAGCCACGGTGACTACCATATGGGAATAATGACTGAATGTTTTAATTCTAATAGTTATTGAGAACTTAACTTATTCTTGGTGCTGTTGAAGAAATAGATATAAAATTCCATTCGTTTAATCCGAATTATTTTCACGTTTTATATGTCACTATTAATTCCCTTTATGGGGTTGGATACAGACAGATTGGAGCTGGGGAATTTAAAGCTGGATGACCCTCGTGTTGTCCCATGGTTGGCTTGATCGCAGATCTGTCACCCTTAGTCGAGTATTCTAACCACTATGCTACTGCAGTCCCTATTCGTCAACTCAAAGTATTTATGAGAAATGTTCTGAAGATTTAATAAATCCGAAGAAGATTAACAGACAGAACTGACAGTTGTTAACAGGACACAGACTAGGGAAACGATGCAATAAGAAAAACTGTGAGAAAAAAAAAATACCTCAAAGTGGCGTACAAAAACATTGGAGTTTATGCAGGAATAGAAGTGTTAAACGAGAAGAACATGTGGGGAAAAAAAGTGAGGCTCAAATGCTTTTAGAAGGAAATGAAACACTGGATTTCATAAAGAAAAAAAAATACCATCAAAGGAAAACATATGCATATTCATGCACAAAATGAAAGGTATAGCAATATAAATGTTTAGTTTATAAAAGCTCTTACATGCTTCAAAGGCATCGCTCACCCTCTTCCTCAAGGAAAAAAGAGGGAAGTATATGAAAATTCATAAGTTGGGAAATGTATAATATTGATACACTTGGAAACCTGCTTCCCATTCTCTCTCTCTCTCTCTCTCTCTCTCTCTCTCTCTCTCTCTCTCTCTCTCTCTCTCTCTCTCTCTCTCTCTCTCTCTCCTCTCTCTCTCTCTCTCCTTCTCTCTCTCTCCTCTCTCTCTCTCTCTCTCTCTCTCTCTCTTCAGATGTTGCCATTTACTCTAATCTCTGTTCTGTCTTTCATTTCCTTTGCTAGGTAATTTTTCATCATCAGCCTTGCTTGCTTTCATTGCAAAGTGTGTTATTAAGTAAATCCTTGTTTTATGCGTCGCTATTAGTCTCAGTTAGAAGAGTGAATACAGAGTGTAGCTGGAGAATGGAGGCTGGATACCCTTCCTAACACTCCATGATGGATTCAGTCGCAGGTCTGTACACTTCCGAGTCAAGCATTTTGAACTCTCGTCCACGGCGCCCCCCCCCCCCCAATTTAAATCGCCTTCTTCCGTAGTCAGAAATTTTATATACAATATTATGTAAGATATGTGGAAGGGACTATGGCTCTGTTCATCATATCGTGCCCCTGTCAGCAGAGGAGGTCAAAGCAATACACTAATGGCAATACCAGATCAGGGATGGATCTAAATGCACCATTACTTTTAGTGAAAGAATGTTAACATGTTTCTTGTATAACTCTTATTAGCATTCATATATAATGTGATAAAACTGCAATGGATTTTGAAATGCTAATAAAAAAATCTGATAATGTAACTGTTTCAGAAAATTGTCTTATGTACTATAGTGTTTTGGGGTTTAACTTCCATAGAAAGTATAACAGCACACAAAACAAATACTTATGCAGTATGTGAAAGAGTTATAGTTAGAAACAAGACTCCCTCTTGAAGTTGCAAAGTCTATGTTCCCAAGGTCAACAGTCTTGTTGAAGCTGAAAAAAAATTAAATACAAAGCTCACTAGGTTAGATGCTGGCTATATTGCAACAAATTATGTGACTTGGTTTACTGTATACTAGCAATAAATATATGGTAGTCTCCTACCTGTATCCGGGTTCAATTCCAACTGAAAGGTCTTGGGATGGATCAGTCGTAAACAGGTTTGGTCATAAGTCAGAGCAATAAAAAAATGGGAAAATGGTAGATAGGGACTGAAGTGTAGTGAAAATAAAAAGTATACCATCTTTAAGGCTTGGTATATGGAATTCTTTTTATAAACCTATATAATACACAATAATTCCTTTATTATTATTATAACCTATTTATATAAAAAAAAATGTGTGAAATAATGTTATACTGTAGTGAGAGAACAGAAAATATAAAACTTGTTACCTTCTGTATAATCAACCCCCTGTACATTAGCAGGTCTCCATTCTCTCTCTCTCTCTCTCTCTCTCTCTCTCTCTCTCTCTCTCTCTCTCTCTCTCTCTCTCTCTCTCTCTCTCTCTCTCTCTCTCTCTCTCTCTCTCTCTCTCTCATTGAGACATTATATCACTGTTTATTTCAACATTTTTTTTTATTTCTTTAAAAAAAATTATAATTTAAATAAAATTATTACAAAACTTATAGTGTTTTATAAGTTTACTATTAAGAGTTTTTTCTTTTATTTCTTTACACCTTTATAGCACATATTCCTATCCTTTTATGCGGTAGACTAGTTTTAATAAATTTATAAGGGAATGTAAATGTTATAATAAAAATATAAAATTATAAAACATGTTACACTTTATACAAAAAGCTCCTGCATTTGCATGTCTTTATTCCTGACATCTTTATTTTCTTTCTATCTCATTCCTTTTTTATTTCTTTGAGATATCTTCATTTCATTGTTTACGTGGATAAGTTTTTCACACTATAAAGTCAGATCGTCATAAGCTGTACACATCGTAAGTCAGGGACTATCTTAAGTTTCTGTCGAGTACAAATAAATAATGGTTCATCGATATTCTGAACTTGTTATCTTTCAGCTGGGAATCACAGAAGTAATCACCTAGTATTATTAGTGTCAGTTACCACCCAGTATTATAGGTTTCAGCTGTCACCCAGTATTATGGGTGTTGGTTATCACCTAGTATTATAGGTATCATTTATCACCCAGTATTGTAGGTATCAGTTATCACCCTGACTTATAGGTGTCATCTGTCAACCAGCATTATCGGTGTTATTTATTATCCAGTGTAATAGGCGTCATTTATCACCCAATGTCATGGGAGTCAGTTATTACCTGGTATTATAGGTGTCAGTTATCACCCAATGTTATAGGTGTCAGTTATTACCTGGTATTACAGGTATCAGTTATCACCTAGTATTATTATTGCTAGAGTGTTTTATTTATGCAGCATATTCCTGGCCCTTGATCAAGCCATTTCCTTTTTTCCAGGTATCTTGTGGTGGGGCACCAGTTGTAGGTGCCAGAGTGGAGGCATCTTTGCAGAGATTAGGA
The DNA here is from genome assembly GCA_037179515.1 of Halocaridina rubra. Classification (NCBI taxonomy): domain Eukaryota; kingdom Metazoa; phylum Arthropoda; class Malacostraca; order Decapoda; family Atyidae; genus Halocaridina; species Halocaridina rubra. The sequence goes on along the minus strand of JAXCGZ010022765.1, from coordinate 123,519 downwards.
GCATACAGTAATGGCAGTCATTATATGCCTTTGAACTTTGCTCTCTATGACAATGGAAATGGAGGTAAGAAAAAGAACTACATAAATATATTAGTACTTTATTAAAAACAATGAATTTGAGTGAGAAAAGTTGTTATTTGCGGTTTTGTCACTATTATTCCCCATTCGAATGGGAATGGACTTATGAATATTGGAGCTTGGATATTAAGGCTGGTTGTCCTTCCTACCACCCCACAATGGTCTTAAACATGGGTTAGTCGCTTTCAGAGTCAAACACTTTAACCATTGTACTACTGTGATGGAGCCCTATGCTTGGGAAATGTTGATATTGTTTGCCGTTGTGTTACAATAAATCCACATTTGAATAGGGATTGACACATACGGATTGGATTTTGGGAATTGAGGCTGGATTCCCGTCCCAATAACCCCGAGGTGAGGTTGATTGCGAATATGTCACTGCCTGGTTCGAGCGCTCTAGCCACTGTGCCAACGCGAATGAGTAATTTGTCCCTTAATCCCCATTGGACTGAGGGTGGGCAGAGACAGGTTGGAGGTGAGGAATTAAGGCTGCATGGCCCTCCTAACACTCCGCAGTGGTCTCAAACACGGGTTTGTCACATCCCAAATCGAGTGCTCTAACCATTTCACAATTGTGTTGGAGTAATTGAAATTTCTATTGATATCTATTATCATGAATTGGAAATATTTATGAAAAAGTAAAATTTCATTGTTCTTTGGTAATTATTAACAATATCTTGATGAGGAGAACATTGAATCAAAAGTATTCTTTAAGAGAATTAGATCTTTTCTGGTTTAATATATTAGTTATTATTATTATTATTATAATATTATTATTTATTATGATAATAATAAGCCAGGCAACAAGCCCAGCTGGAAAAAGTCAGACTAAACACCAGATGACTCCAGCAAGGGATGCAACATTGTGAGGTAAAGGAAAGCAAGAGTATAGAAAAAACAAAATTATGTAAAATTATATAGTCTGTACAGTATTCCACACCTGGCATTATAAGACGGATATGTGATGTCACCACAATTGTGTAAGGTTTACAGTATATTACTTATCTCACAAGACATGCTGATCAACATTGGAATATATGTAACTTTTGCAGAAGTAAATGCAGTTTTCATAAGATTGCTCTTCTTTTGTTATAAAGAAAAGAACTGTTTTTTTTTTGTGAAAATAGCAGCGGATATGAGAGAGAAAGGCCTGGATACCAACATGACAGGCGACAGTAGCAGGTGGGGGTGGCTCATCAAAGTCAGCGATTCCACATAGAGACGAGCTAAAAAAAAAAAAAAGCTGACAAAGAAAGCGAAGCAGAAGAAACAGTTCTTTTATTATAAGGTTTTTAATAACTAAATTGGAAATGATTAAGTAACAGAACTTAGCACTCTGTTAAGGCATACAGAATTCACGTGAAGTGAGCATGGATGTCTAATAATATTGAGAGCAAAATGATGATTATGGTCAAGGAATTTAAATATTCAACTTCAGTCCTTCATAAATATTGCACATAGGAAGGGGAGAATAGAGACCAGGAACAATATAAGGGAAGAAAATTATTGAACTCTGGTAGATATTAAATGGAAGCAGCATACATACATACATACATACATACATACATACATACATACATACATACATATATGCATAATATACATACATACATACATACATACATACATATATGCATATATACATACATATGCAATGGCCATATTCCTCCTTTCAAAGGGATGGCCGAGTCAAAGTACTCATTCACCAAAGCTAATACACCTCAGTTACTCCTCTTCTCGCCTAGGGAATAAAAGGCTGCCACAATACACCTCACCACCACTCTGCTCGGGTTACCCACGGAGAAAGTGGGCAAGGATGTAGATAAGAAGGTGGTAGCATATCTAAAGTTGAGAAAGCAAGTCATGGCATTAATTTAGAGTATATACATGACTGTACATTATGCAAGAAGGAGAAAATATATTATTACGAAGTTTAGCTTCCTAAATAGAAGTCAATTATATTATCTTAAGATCCCATTATTAACCTGTTGAAATGACAATTACTGTCATATTAGTAAAAAGAGGTCAACTGCTGACTGCGGTTGTTTTGTATTTTGAAGCTACTCACATTAACTAACCCTCACTTCACGCAGAGGAAGAAATGTAATTAATAATATAGGAAACTTTTTTTTTAGATTTTTCACCTGACTGGAATTCTAGGAAATTTTCTGAATTTTTGCCTCGTGTCGGAAAAACGTAAAAAAAAAAAAAGTTTTAGTCAAACCACTCAAACTTCATAATGCTTGTCAGCTGGTTTCAATAGATATATAGATTTGTCTTGCTTTGGAATTATTTTGATGAATTAAAGTCCAAATAAATTTATTTTGAAATGAGGCATTAATATTCTCTTAAGTTAAATAAGTGTAGGTATTGCTGAAGATACTTTTTTTGAGTGTGACATCAGGACGGTCAGAGAAAATTACCCTCTTCGGGCCCTTACACTAAGAACACGAGAAAGAAAGTAAAGCGAAACAGATTGGGAGTGTTGTGACTGATTAGATGTGAATTGATAATAAGAGATGTCTAATGAATACTGTATTTTTAGCACTATAGTTTGATCCTTCATACTGAAGGCTTGGTTCTTAGTATCAACAATTCTTTTGCCGTTTTATGACAATATTAAACCTTATTGGAATCGGGGATTGACACACAGGTTTGAATTAAAACTTATGTATTTTGGTTCCTGAATTTGAAACAATTTGATTTTATAACCATATTGTTCATGTATGTAATGCCATCCACAATTATATAGTCTGGAATTTATTTTTAATTTTATTTTTAGTAATATTTTTTCTCAAATTTGTCTCAAGTCGCACGTGGCTCATGGGACGTGTCACGCCACCTCTGTGTGAAAGGTTTCATATATTTCCATATGTTCGTTTTCATCTGGCGTGCCACGTGGCATGCCACGTGCGACGTGTCACTTTGGTGTGAAATCTGCCTAAGAACTTACTAATATGATAAATTTTACTTACACAGATGCTGACATTACCCGAAATGATGGTGTATATTCTCGTTATCTTCCCTCCCTAACAACTTCCAATGCTCGCTACACCCTCACTCTCATCGTCTCGGACCACAACAGCTCTGCCCAGGTTATCATGCCTGCCTCACCCATGACAAATATGAGGACCCCATACCCCTATAACACTCACATCCAATTTAGGAATCAGTACGCCAGACCCAAGACTTATCCGGGTAAGTGTATGCATATTTAAAATGTGTATTGTTATGATTATTATTAGTATCATAAACCGAGCCACAAGCCCAGCTAGAAAAATTCAGTGACTATAAACTAGATGGCTCCAGCAGGGGCAGCAATATGGTGAAGAAATGGAAAATAAGAAGATAGAAAAAATATAAGTTACAGTATACTCTGGTTTGCTTCTTAATGCCAGACCAGCTTTTATATTTTACTATTTCTGTTCATGATTTGAATTTGAAATAACATGCAGGAAATCCTCTTGCGCTAATCAATGAAGAAATGGTCATGCAGATGTACATTTGCCTGGTATGATACGATTAAATGCATGAGACTGGTGTGTGCAGCAACGGTTTCCCGTTCTCATTCAGTATTTTTTTTTTTAGTATAACCATTAATCCCAATTTAAATGGGGTTGGACACAGTTTACGTATTTGCATGTAAAAGCCACATCTCAATTTGTATAGGTTATCGTTTAAATAACTTATAAATAAAAGTTATTCAGTATCTGGCAAGAGAGAGAGAGAGAGAGAGAGAGAGAGAGAGAGAGAGAGAGAGAGAGGGGGGGGGGGGCTTACCTGCAAACCTTATGTAGTAAATATCAAAATTATAATTACGCTTTGGTAATAATTCTGCCTCACATGGATGGTGTTTACCGTTTTTTAGTGTTACTATTAATTCCCATTTGAATGGGTATGGACACAGTGTGGGGCTGGGGAATTCAGGTTGTATGCCTTTTCTTAACGTCCCACAGTGGGCTTGATCAGGGGTCTGTCAACTATTGAGTCGAGTATTTTAACCACTTGGCTACCTTGGGCCTCAATTTTGCCACTACGTGTAAATTCATAATTATACTATAGCATTTGATTCCTAGCTCTTGCAGCAAATTGTCAGAATATGCATGCTTTTCCATTTCATTTAAGAGTTTTCATTTTTCCAGAAGCAAATGTTAAATATGTTGCAAATTGAATTATTTGTCTCATCTCCTCTTATTATGTATGTCCATGCTTATTTTTGTTGAAACATTAATGTTTTTTATCATTTTTTGCAGAAGTGCCACGGTGTTGTGGTTCAGTTGTGCCCTATAGCACATCACGTCCGACAGGACGTCTTTCTCGAACGGTAACTGTGGGAATTATTGACATTGTAGGTGGAGAAGGGTCTTTATCACATATCCCACCCTCACGTATTGGTGATTTCAGGGCGGAGATTAATATAGCTCACCAATATGTCACTTTCTATTGGACAGAACCTGGAAGCAATAGAGATCATGGTATAGGTAAGTACTGTATGTTAGTTAGTATTTTGTGTGCGAGAGGCATAATTCTGTACAGTAATGAAAAAAAGCATTTTGTTTACAAGAGGACACAATTCTGTACAGTAATCCAGAGAGCCTTTTGTGTTCAAGAGGGCACAGTTCTATACGGTAATCCAGGGAGCCTTTTCTGTACAAGAGGGCACATTTCCATGCAGTAATACCTGTACAGAAAGCATTTTCTGTACTGTAGGTCAGAATTCTGTACAGTACTACCACACCTTATAACTCTCTGACTTGCATAATTTTCAATTTTACGTTGATTTTTTTTTTAATAATATCAAGAAAAATTATATTCGACTAACATCAGTTTACGCAACCTTACGTCAGTCTGCAGACAAAATATTACCAACCCAGGAGATTAAAAAATCACCTAAAACAATTAAGAAAAAAATTTAAATATATACAACATGTGAAAAGTAATGTTAAAGCTAAAGATTATATAAAATATTGAGCATAAAATATGCTGTACATTTGTACAGATGGTCTAAGTCATTTTTAAACTGCTGCACAGGTATATTTGACTTAATTTTTCTGTATTTTCCTTTACATTAACAACTGAGAAAATGTATAGATAATGTGTTTACTAATAAAGACAGTTGATATGCTGAATTATCGAACGATCTTAAGTCTTAGTGACTTTATGATTTACTTATTATAGTTTAAAGGGTGTTATATTTCGGTGCTCGGCTTGGTGTGTCATTTTTTTAAATCAAATATATAACTGATATGCAATTATATATGACATGATTTGATCTTCAATAATTGAGATTTCAAACTATATGCAGGAATTTGCATACTCAACTTTGTATGTGATGTGGTGTTGTGTTATATTGATGCAGTTGCATTTATTATCATTTACTTTCGTTTTCAATCAGGTTGTTGGGTAAAATATTTTTAGTCTTGGTCTAAAAGGGCTTATTTATTTAATTTAGTTAGGAATTAGCTCGTGCATACTGAAAAAAAGAGTACATCAATAAAGGGCTGTCGTTATTGTTGTTGTTCCCAAAATGACTGGCTATACTGGGCTCTCCCACAGAGCTCTCCAAGAGTGTATGTCGTGGTGTTGGCATATGTGGTTGTAAGCAGTACATTTGATTGTAGGAGGTGATGAGTTACATCTGGCCAGGCATTTGTTGATAGGGCCATCAGGGCTGTAGTTTTGATCCTTATTGTGGATCTCCTTACTTTTATATCTTACTTTTGGAACTATACTTACAATGTTAAATACTCAAGTGGGATAGTAATTAAGACCGTTATTCAAGTTTTTACTTGTATGCTTGTTACATCTAAATTTCTCTTGGTACGTATTCCTCATAGTATCACAAGTTACAGCATCACTTTTTGTAAGACTGTAGTTAAAGTCCACTATAATATATAAAGATATATAATTGGTAACTTAATCATTTATATTCTTTAGTTCATTGTCTAGCTAACTAAAGCTCTTGCTTTCAATCCGGGCATATTACTTTGAACTTGCACTACTGTATATCTTATATCAACCATTCACCTTATGGTGAATTTCCTATTAAATTACGGATTATCCTTGGACATGTCGAGTAAATCTCTTTGAAAGTTTTATTTTATTATTGTGACTGTTATAAATTTGAAGCTTGTTATCTTTATATAATCACACTTTCTTGTAACCAGATTTGTGGAAAATGAGAGGAACACAAGGTGTGTGCCATTTTGGTATTCGGCCTGGTGTGTCACCGTCACAAGCTTTTACAAGAAATAACTTTGTAATAATGTGTTAAACTAGGTTATAGTGATGTCAGCATATCCTCCATGTAAAATATATCATAGCTATATAACGTACTAAACTGAAAAATTCCATTATTCATCCTAATTCAGGTTTCCAGATACATCTTATATTCAAGTACAGGTGACCGAATGCTTCATAGCAAATTTCAGAAACAGTATATTCATTGAGATGTTGAATTTAGAGTTTGTGTTTGATTTGCAGCTTTGTACGTTTCAGATAAATAAGAAAAAAGAAGTATTTGAATGCCTAGTAAGGTGTCATATAATGAACTGCTGCATACTTCCAAAGTATTTATGGCTTTAATTTTGAAAAGCTAAAATTTGATTGTTGAGAAAAGAATGGTAAGAAAGTATTCACTCATGTTTTCCTTTTTCTTCCTCCCCAGTGGCACAGTATGAAGTTGTCTTCTCCAGAGATGCTGCAGCCACAGCTCAAGGCTCTGGGGAACTCACAACAAATTGGACAAAACCCAACATTGCAGGCACACCTTCAAGTCACTCTGTTTTCTGGAAGAGACACGACGGTGTTTATTATTTTGCCATCCGCGCTTGGAATCGGGCTCACAAGCATGGTCCGTGGTCCAATACAGTGGAAATTTTCATGCCCCACCCACCCACAACCACAGAAATAAACACTCGCGGATCCACTCTTGGTGGTCCAATTGGTGGTACTGTTGGTGAACTTGGTGTCACGACGCCTCAGCCAAGTATTTTATCCACACACGACATCCTGGCAATCATAGGAGCAGCTTGTTGCATTCTAGTAATTATACTGATGATGGCAGTTTATTATCTCATTGTCGTCACAAGAAAACGACGTCGTCAACAGGAGAAAAAAGTAAGCGAAGCTCTGGAACCTGCAACCACTACCCCAGCTGGATGTGAAACAGACAGCGAAACGGACTCCATCACCAAACCTCCACCCCCTCCAGAAGCTATGGTTGTTGGAGAGGCTGAAGTACCAGGTAAGAGATCCCTTAGTCCCATTCAGTCTTGGCCAGCCTCGACTTTACTCGCTGAACATGAGAGACGACGTCCCAATGATTCTTCTGATGGGGAAGGTGGAGAACTCTCGCTGCATCATCCAGATCTTGGGGTTCCTTACATGCCCACAGCTCATCCAGGCCATCCTCCTCCTTTTTACTACCACACTCCAAATGGCCATTATATTGAAGATAACCTTACAATGGACAGTGGCTCCATGGTATCATCTCAGCCTTCAGAGTCATTGTTAGTTTATAAAGTAGACACTTCTACAACTGACAGCATCAGACCTCCATCCTCGTCTGTTACTCCCACTCCAGTGTCATGGGAGGGCTCACGACGGCAAGGTCCCATGAAAGTTCCACCACCCACACCACCTAAACCCACACTGGCTGCCCATCTTACGATGGGTGGTGTAGCTGCCAGTCCTGTTGGCACAGAAAGGAAAAGGCGTAATGTCACCCAAGTCTAAAGAACTTTAAACATTTCACAATGCAAAAGATTAAAGAATTAAACAAGTTGGTCAAGAAGTGTGCATATTTAGACTTTTTTTTTAATAGGCTTGGGGAAGTTATTGGAGAATTCATGATAAAATTTAGGAAAATACATGCAATAATGTTGATGCTAAAACACTTACGTTATTTGTTATTTATCAGGTGCTATTAATTATATTATTTGAATGCTTTATGTACTTTGTTCTTTTTTATTTAGGAGGCCATTTGTAATTTATGTAAATTGAAATTTTTTTCAGCTTGAATTATATTATTATTATTATTATTATTATTATTATTATTATTATTATTATTATTATTATTATTATTATTATTATTATTATTATTATTATTTTAAAAGAAAATAAGGATTGGCAGTTTTAAGATGTTGAAGTCCTGATAAATGCATTCATTATTTTTGTTGTGGCCACTAAGCGGGCTTTATGGGGTAACATTTTGTGTGAAAAGCAAGTATCTTATTATTATTATTAATATTATTATTATATGGATTCACTATTGAGCGAGGGAATAGGAATTCATCTCTTTCATGTTCTTAAATGGAATTTAGCTTCTATTATAGTGGTTGTGCAGAAGAGAATGGAATTTTTTTCTAACTTTTAAGAGAGATGATTTGACATCTTTGAAATGTTGTATAGTTTAATATATCTTGATTGTCAGTTTATTAAAATCACTAAGATTAAGGCTTTGGAGAAAAAAAAATTGTACTAGAAAATAAGTTTGATCTGATTCCAGTAAGTCATTCAGAACTTACGAGTACATGCGGTTATTTGATGTCATTCCTTAAAAATCATTCCATTTTAACTGTTAATAAATTATGGCTTGTATCAAGTTCCTGTAACTGCCATACCGAAGAGTTATTTAAGGGCATTTTCTAATAAGCATTGTGACGTTCGTTCATCAAAATGAGCACGTACAGTAAGTACCATTTGAAGTGGAATTGTAAGATTGTATTGTTCACTGTCTGTGTTTGAAGTGGAGGATTGTTTGCTGTTTGCCAAACACTCCGTGCTTGTTTGTATGATCTCATCGAATCCCCCCTCCCTCCTCCCTATCATATGCCAATCCCCCACCCTCGTCCCTCCATTTTATGCCATCATAATTTAAAAATTTCATTGCGTAAATATGTACAACTGTCGTCCATGACTGGATATATTCTGCACATGGTTAATGTGTAATGTGTTTATATAGTTGCACCAAGTTTTTGTATATGATGTATATAGAAGGGTTTTCGTGCCAAATCTAATGTAGGCCATGTCTATTTTTGTACTTGTGATGTACATACAGGCATGAGGACAGTGCGTACAATGAATAGAAACTCGTTGAATCTATGAAAATATGTACTTAAAAAAATAGCCTTTGGCTGGTTCGTCATGTGTTGTATGGCAACACTGTTTCCTCATGACTAAAAAATGTTTTGCATGTGTAAGTGTTCAGCGACGTAAGTCGAGGTAAATGTTTTACAGGTGGGTCGTCATAACAGAACCTTTGAACCTCAGAGAATTGGGTGTGTATGTAAGGTTTTTCTTCTTTTTTTTTAAGCAGCTTAAATAGATCTATTAAATTACCACACTCTGAAAGTTCCATAAGAATCTGAAAGTGGGTTATTTGTAAAAAAAAAAAAAAGTTTTTTAATGTCTAATTTTTCTATAACAGTAGCTTAGGAATAATTTTTGCAAAGCATCATGTTTCATGTTTACAGGATTATTTGATCTTGTTTAAGGGAAATAAGTTTAAATGTAAAGTAGCTTTAACTTTGATGGGAATTAGAGACTTTCAGAATAGAATAACTAAGGCCATCACGCTGAATTTAATAACTTTGTAGCTTTTTAGACATTCACCAAACCTTCATGTCTAAATGCACTTTTCATCAATGCAGGTTTTGAATTTGGACCAATTTTTATAGAATAATAGGCCTCATTAATTCAATTTTGTTTCCTGTGCTTCTACAAGTCATTGAGAGGCTAAATATAATATTTCTTAGTTTATCTCTTGCAGTTCTACAAATCATTAGGGGGCTAATTATAGTATATCTCGTTCAGTTTTTTGCATTCTTGGGTTACAGGTCAGTATCGATTGCCCGCTTTACTGCTCAATGTGGGCGTGCCCCATTAATGTTTAAAAAATAAATTCATGGGAGTCGGACGCTGACCCAATTTCTCAGTTATATCTTAATTCTGGTACTAGGAACCGAACTACTGTTGTAGTGAAGTGCTTTCATAGCCTCTTATATACTTGTGCAAGTGCTTGCTAGTAACCCTCTCCTACTTCATTCTACAAAGACTTTAATACAAGAGAATGATTGTGTTCATCATGACTAGACTCGTTAAGGGGGGTTTACACGGTCAAACGGTTCGTCGAACGCGGTTCGACAGACAAGTGTTTGAAGTGATGTTCGAACAACCAAATACCCCGTTCACACGTTCGAACATCACTTCAAACACTTGTCTGTCGAACCGCGTTCGACGAACCGTTTGACCGTATAAACTCCCCTTTAAGTTCACTTGATTTGAAATTCTCAATATTATTTGAGACTCATATATTTAAGCATATTTGAAATTTTCTATGCGGTTTCAGACTCCTGTTTTCACGTATATTTGAAATTTCTAATGCAGTTTAAAAAAAAAAAACTCATATTTTCACGTATATTTGAAATTTTCGATACAGTTTCAGACCCATTCTTTCAAGTGTATACCATCTAAGCTTCATTTTTCCCTGTATTTGCTACAGCACAGACTGTATTCGTGCTTCTATCCACCAACAATGCATATTTTGTAGATACTAGTACTGTTTCATAGTGTTGGTTGGGAAGGATGGATAGAGGTCTTTGCTCAGAATTAAGAATGTAAATGCAGTAGTGCCATAATGCATTTTCTTTTAAGTTTTTTTTAAGAATGCATATCATCCTGCTTAGCACATGTGTAATGCTGTATGATAATCATTAACTGTGTAAGTCTGCACATTTATGTTTTAGATGATAAGAAATCCACTAAGCTCTCATTTTTAGAGGACTGCAAAAGCTTATCATGTAGGCAATTGACCTTTTGCAATGGAATATTCCAGGGTCAGCTCACAAACTCATGTGATTTAGTAATTCGTTTTAATTCTGGTATTGTCTTGGCTAGGTGACAAATCCACACTTTTAAGTGTTCTCTCAGCGTACGATGCTATTATCAGTATGATGCTTTTCTGTTGAGACATCTCTATTCGAGCAGTCATAAAATTCACTGCTTAAATTTCTGTATTACAAATAAATTAAAGAAAGCTCATTATACAGGTACTTTTTGTGATTTGGTATTAAAAGTTGAATTTCTTATAATGAGTATTTAAAATATGCTAACTGCAGATAAAGCATCATACAGACATTTAAGTTGGGCCTTATTTCATCGCCAGCAAGTGTGCATATGCCGTTTCTGTCAAGACAGTGTGGATCAACCGTCCATGTTATTATAACTACTGAAATCTGTCTACTACTTAAGGCCTCTGTATGTTTTTATTTTCAAGGGCTGATATTGGCTCCGTTTTTGTATTGCTGTTCAAGTTGAGCCTTGTCTGCTAGATTCCCAGAGCAGTCTGTTATTTAGGTGACATGAATAAGATTTTGGTTTCAATTTTTCAGAAGACTGAAAAAAAAATCATTTTTGGTGAATGTTAAATATTTGACCACGTGGATATTTTCAGGAAAATTTTATACTGTACATATAGTGCAATGGAATGAAGTTGCGCTTATTGGAACTTTATGGTAGTGTTAAAGTTTACTGAACCTCACGCAAGACTATCATATCTGGGTACCAGTTGGACTTGAACTCTGTTTAAGTGTACAGTTTGGTCATGAGACTACATGACTTATTCTTCATACATTAAAATGAAGAAAATACATCTTCACCATTGAAAATGAATTGTGTGATGCATGGAGATGCATAGTGTGTGGTGGCAAACTTGGACATAATTAGAGCAAGAGCTTTTTCCTAGACTTTTGGTATTGCTGGTCAGTGATATGTGATAGATTCTGTACTCAAGCTTTCTAGGTGAAAAATAGTTTAAAGTAAATTAATTCAGAGGTGTCAAATAAAAAAAAAATGACTGAAGTAAGAGAAGGGTTATTTCATATGATGTCAGATATCAGTGTGGAGACAGCCTAGTGAGAATGTTTATGCTGAAACCTGTGTTTCCTATTACCAGTAACGAAAAGCCAGTAGTTGTGATCTTTTCTAACTAATTTGAGACTAGTGATGTATTTACAGGTAAAGTAGTTGAGTAGTTTTGATTGCATAAAGTAATACTTAGGAATCATTTCGGTGTTATAATAAGAATACTAATGTTAATTTATTGTAAGATTGGTAACATAAGCAGTTGAAATCATTTTGCTACTGTAATAATGGTATTTAAAATACCATACGGGAGTCATTTCCAGTTTCCAAGTGAAGCAAAAAAGTGGCTAAGAAACACTACATAATCCAAATGTAAGCTCAAAGTCAAGAGGTAGAATTATAGGCAAGTTCCTTCTTCTTCTTTATTAGTTGTAATTTATCATTTGCAGATTAGCGTTGGGTTTTTTCTTTACCATAAATCTCAAAGACCTCATGCCTCATTTTTATGACCGTTGACTGTATATAGAGAACTATCTAGAGAGGTAACAGATCTCCTTACCTAAAAAGATTTCTGGCAAATGTTTATTGAAGACTTTGAAAAAGATATTTGGATTTTATGGAAGTAGTCCTTTTATCCATTTCAGCAGTATTTAATTTGCCTAACAATGATGTCTTGAAAGCTTGCATTTCTGCAAGGAACTTTGACTTTAATCATTTCTAGAATAGAAATCTGTTACCCACGTAGGAACAGATCTGCTGAAGCACGACCCTTTTAATTAGTGGATTCGTTCTTACACAAGTTGAAGTTTCCCATCAAGTAACAGCTCTCTTTGATATCATTAATTAGACAAATCATTATTAATGAGCAATTGTGAATGTGACAATTAACCCTAAACAGAATACGTCACTCAGATAATCTAAAACATCTTAATAAGAAGCTCGATATAACATTCAGAAGAAATTTGTTCTTCCATTTGATGCGGATGTAAGCCCAGATTCCCTTCTTTTTCCCTTAATGCTTACAGCAATGTGAAAAACTTGAGTTTTGATTTATCCTTTCCATTGTCAAAACCACTGCGTTCAAAATCTTGTGAGCTTCCTAATAATTACTGTTTACACGATCGGTCCCTATGTATGGAAAGCATGCGATAGTTTCCTATCTTATGGTATACACAGTCGGCCCCTATGTATGGAAATCATGAGATAGTTGAACAGAGTAATTACTGTAAAGAGCAGCAACAATGTCTACACAGGCAGTCCCATTGATGCAGGATATGCAGCGAGAAATTTGCTTTCTGACTTTATAATTATGCTGGTCAATCAGTTTAGATAGGTTGATGAATTATTGCTATGTGTTCGCATTTCAGAAGTAATTTTAATCTTAACACTAATTGGGTCAATATAACAAAAGTGTCTGTTAGTGTCAATGTATTAATTGTATATGATAGAATATGGTGGGACTGAAATTTTATAACCACTTTGAAACTGTCCGACTTGCGTGAATGTCCGCAAGGGAAGGTTATAACGTATAAAGTCAAATCCTGCGCACACTCATGCAAGCCGAACACTTTCAATGCGGACACAAACCCCCACTATATATAGTGATGAAATTGACTGTTATACATTCTTATAATTTTGACCCAACCAGTGTTATTAGGATTAAAATTACTAATATAATACGGACACTATGCAATAAATCCTCATTCTATGGAAACCTATCTGTGGAACCTTGTAATATAAAATCGAAAGCCAATCTCGCGGCTAATCCTGCATTAATGATGCCGCTTCTGTAAACAGTGGCTGCCGCTGCATATAGAGGAGTAGTCTTAATATAAGAAATTATCACAGGAGTTTTAACTTCATCAGCAGTATGATAATCATAATTATACTGTGATAATTAATGGATACATTTTCATGACAAAAACTTTTTTATGAACTGTCTAATCTGGCCACCCGTGTCTCTTAATAGGACACATTCCTACAATCCCTTAATTATGTGCATTGGACAGGTTTCACTGTAGAAGATACCCTAGTTTGATTGTTTTTTATTTTAATGTTTTCATTAATTTGAGTTTGAGATTGATATTGCTATATGTAATCCTCTATAGTATATTGTTTGCTTACATTTAGATGAGTTAAACATTTTATATGACTAATTTTCAGATGTAAAGTGTGGAGGGATCACAAAGTACATTTCATTTAAAGACAAAGTTAGCTCCTTCAGTGAACACCCGACTAACTAACGTAGCTACAATAGCCGAGATGATGATCCATATAAGCCAACAATTATGGAGTCAGTCTACCCTAAATCTATTATATACTTGTATGCAGGGGCTGCCATAATGCGAAAAAAAGAGAAACATTCAAAAAATTCGAGTGGAGCGTCCTTTAATCTTCCCAAGCAAGAGTTGACAACTTTAGAAGCTGTGGCCTATACCAGACCAAGAAAACCATTGAGGGCCTCGATGTTACCTCCCACGTGGGACAACAGAGGAAAAAGGTCTTCTGTGCAGCCATTCGCAAATTGTAACCGACTTACTTTTAACCAGATGGCCTCCCCTCCACTGTATGGTAGTTTATCACAAACTATGGGCTTTTGGTCTGATACTTTTTTCCTACTGTCCCACGTGGGTGATATCTCCGAGGCCATCAGTGGAATTCTTGGTCTGGCATAGGCCATAGTTTGCTAATTTGTCAACGCTTGCTTTGGAGGATTAAGGATGTTCTACTCAATTGCTAAGAAGTTTGTCTTTCTTTTTATTCATTGTTACAGCCCCTGCCTACAAGCACATCCTGGATTAAGTGTCGGCTTTGACCCTGTAATTGTTGGTTTGCCTGGATCCTGTACTTAGCCATTATTGCTAGTTTGTTATTCGGATGTTCACTGAAGGAGCTCTCTTTGTCTCTAGAGTAGTTTACGTTGTGACCTCTCCACACTTTGTAGTTAGAATATGGTCCTTTGAGGTGTTTATCTCTTGCTACAAAGTGTGTTGCCCAAAATGCTACAGGCTTGGTGATTTACATTCACTAGAACATTAAAACTGAAACTCTACTGTAACTGTCAGAGAGGAGAAAGTAACCCATGTGGAGCAAAATACTGAATACTTTTACATGCATAATTGGTATAAGTTTAAATGTACTTTTAAGCTGAGAAACAGAATCTATTTCACTATGTGATGGTAAGCATAATACTTAAGACGCCACTGTGATTTATGTAGTATTTGATTATTCTTCAGATATTTATATGAATGAACAATTTTTGTGTCACCTTATTTTATTTATCTAGTCGTCGGGATTCATACATCATTGTCCCTGTATAGATCTCTCAATAAAAGACCTATATAAGAATATTCTTTATTTGGCCTAACTGTTATACCTGCATACCTTCTAAAGAGCCTCAATCTCCCTTGTAATGGATGGCCTAGTTATAGCACACTCGCAATTAACAGAAGACCCACTCACCAGATCTCTCAGATTTAGCTCCTTGAGAATAAAAGATAACTCTACACCACCACGTCATCTCGTGACGACCCCATGTCACCCACCTATCACAATCAAATGGGGAAATCCCTTTGGCCCATTTTATCTATTTGCAAACTTTGTCCATCTATATCTATCTCTTACATTCTCTCATTCCTGAAAAACATGTCGCCACAATGCTCTTTCCACCCCACACATTATTTTTATTCGATGTCTTCCTCTAGGCCATACTCCTCTTCTATACTTCACAATCTCTTTGCTACTCATTTCTCATTCATTCTTTCCCTTAAGTCCAAACCACCTCGGCACTCTGTAGTCTAACTTACTAAAGGAGTCTCTTTTCTTTCGCACCCGTTCTCTGCAATCTTGAATACCTTAAAATCTCCCAACTTCCTCAAGCATATAACCTATAACACTTATATTCAACCTGCCACCATCAACCATCCTGAGACATATCATACCTTCATAATTTACCCACATTCACTAAAAACTTCCTTCCCTCTTACGTTACAATCTCGGTCACCAACTGTTTAAATTCTTCATCATCAGCCACTGAGCATTTATCTGTAAGTGGTAAGCAGTTCACTTTCCACGCCTTCATTTCTCACCAACTGAATCCATGCTTCTGCAAAGTAAGCTTAATTATTTACCCTACCACGCCAAATATATATATTATATATATATATATATATATATATATATATATATATATATATATATATATATATATATATATATATATATATATATATATATATATATATATATATTATATATATTATTATATATATATATATATATATATATATATATATATATATATATATATATATATATATATATATATATATATATATATATATATATATAATATTATATATATATATTTACCCTACCACGCCAAATATATATATATATATATATATATATATATATATATATATATATATATATATATATATATATATATATATATATATATATATATATATATATGTGTGTGTGTGTGTGTGTGTGTGTGTGTGTGTTAGATCAGAGTGTGCTGAGTTGGGTTGGACACATGGAAAGGATGAATGATGAACAAATAGCAAAGAGAGTGTGGTGCAGAAGTGGTTGGAGTTAAGTCAAGAGGAAGACCTAGAATGAGATAGATGGATGGTGTGAAAAAAGGCATTGGATGCATTTGGTATGTCAGTGGAGCAGGGAAGAGAGCATGTAAGAGATGGGAATGAGTTGAGGAAGATTGTGTATAGGTGACACGGGCCAAAGGGATTTCTCGCACCTGCTAGTTCTGCGACCTGTGATGGACGAGTGTGAGGGGAGTTGCTATGTGATGAGAGCAGTGGGGGTAAACCAACTACGGTTGTTGGGCCTCACTGTAAAATATTCTTGCCCACCTCGCTTGTGGGTGACCCAAGCAGGGTGATAGGGAAGGAAATGTGGTAACCCTTTATCCCCAAGGAGCTAAGATATCTGGTTTTGGCTCCTTATACTCCCTTGTCATCTTTGGACCACCACACATGAACATCGGCCCCTGAACCAACATGTCTCTTTCTTTCTGCCACTCAGCATATCACGCTGGTGTTGCGGAGTCTGCCGATTTTCCACTGCAGTCAATCCTTTACTAGCTACCGCCACCACCTCTTTACCACCTCCTGTTGTCAAGACTAGCTTTAGCAAATAAATTGACCATTATCATTTTTCTTTTGTAATTCCATTGATATTCAATCCGGGAACCAGCCACAAACCCTATCTTTACAAATCTTTCCAAGCCTTCTCCAGCCCACCCAGCTAACTCAACTAAGCTCCTTATTTCGTTACCAAATACATCTACTTTTCTCCTAAACCACTTCACCTTCTTAAACCTTCCAAAAGCATCAAATATACCCTGTGAAAAAAATTCTTTCAATCTACTTTTGATCTTATCAACATCTTCCAGAAACAAAGGTATAAAGCTAGCCAAATCTTTAATATCCGCCAATTTTGCCACTAATTCTTCTCTTTTTAACCATGCAACATCTCCCTTCCTATCATATGATTTCAGCAGCTTGCTGCTAAATTTACCCTTCACCGCCATGACATTCAATGGCATCGGTCTCATTAAAACTAGATTCTTCTTCCCAGATCACATAGCCTAATCTATATAATCAACTTTCTACTTTAAAATACTTTTATAGTTAAATAGGCCTTTATATGTAATAGGTAACGTAAAATTCTTATGAAAATTAAACATACAGTACTACTCTTCTACAGCTCCAACCAGTCTGTGTACAACCCATTCGATTGGGGATTGACAGACATATAAAACGGCAAACAACAACAACAACAACAACTACGACTATTATGCTGGAGCACTTACATCATAATGCCTTATGACATAAAATAGAAGTAGTTATCTTGTATATACAAAGTAACATTACACTGAGGGGTGACCAAAACTCTTTCACTTGTCTCTCATTTTTGCATCACCTGCTTTATGATTCCTTTCATCATTTATCCCAAAGTGCCAGTGGTCTGGTATAAATTTTTCCTAAACCTCAATAAAACAAGGTATATGCCCCACAGCTGCTGCCTGAAATTAATATTCCAGAGTATGAAAATATATTTATATTAATGATAAGACCTATACATGCTTACTATCAGCGCTTGATTACTACGATGTCTAAGATGTAAATCAAATAGCTTTTTTCATAGTGCACAGCACCGTTCCATGCGTCACAGTTAGAATCCATTCGAATGATATGGATACAGACATGTGGGCGAGGGGCTGGAGGCCCGCATTGAAATGCCTGCCCCCCCCGCCCCAGGCCCCTGCAATTGAATCAATGCCATTTTAGTCACTTCCCAACTCACATGGTCTCCCATTGAGCTGCACTGCAGCCCACTGTCCTTCCCCTCACTGGCCCCATTGGCCTGCAGCCCCTGCAGCTGCCATGGCACCCCACTCACATGGCCCCATGGCTCGCGCCCGCATTGAACGGCCCTGCCTCCCCCCGGCCCCAGGCACGCGCCCCGTTTTCATATTGCCTGCATACTGTATGCACGCATGCTTTCTCCAGTACAAATTTAAGAAGACTTATTTAAAAACATTGGTAAATTGCACGAGTTGGAAAGCAATTAAAGCTGGTTCGATCTCACACAAGGTCATTAGGAAGGGCATCCAGCCTTAATCCCCTGGCTCCAATGTTTGTATCCCCCCCCATTCAAATGGGGACTAATTGTGGCATATTAATTGGTATATAACTACAAGTAAAAAAAGTAGTCTCCGTGGCAAAATGATAGCGTCTGCGACTCTGAGGCGGCAGGTCGAGGGTTCGCGCCCCGTCACGGACTGAGGTTAGTAAGGGCATACACTCAGGGTAACGATTACATCTGCCAAAACAAGTCCTTCGCAAGAAGGCAACCGTCCTAGCCCTTACTAGAAAAGGGAGTTCGTGACGGAAAACCGAATCCATATACTACAAGTAAACTCCTGCCAACAAATCATCAACTGTTTTTATGGAAAATATGGGTATTTCCTTCCAACAATCTCAAATTGATTAAAACATAACCAGGAGCATAATAGCACTAACTAAAACCAAATTAGAAAAACTATTAATCACACGTATTGACATCCATGTTCGAACAAAAACGTGTTCTCTTGTCGTTTTATGTCACTTTTAATCCCCATTAGAAAGGGGGTGGATGCAAACAATTTGGAGATTGAGGAATATAAGGCTGGATGACCATTATGATATCCCTCGGTGGGTTCAAACACGAATCTGTCACTTTCAAAGTCAAGAGCTTTAACCACCACAGTGGCTCTTATGTTTCAACGTGAATATTGAAAATAATAATGCCATACCTCATCTCTGCCTTGTCCTTAATCTTTTTTCTTTTCCTTCGTCTTGGTGTTTTCTTGTGCCCTGGCCTTTATAGATTAGGGCAGTTTTTGCCTGTCCCGGTGTAAAAATAAATAAATAAATAAATAAATAAATAAATATGTAATACGGTACAGATAAAAAGCCAAAGTTCCCATGGAAGGATACTATAGCAAATGATATGCAGGATAAAGGGTTAAGGGAACAGGATATGCAAGAGAGGAAAATATGGGAAAGACTAGCTAGAAACAGTGACCCCAATATAGATTTGGGGGCACTACTTTAGTATGTGTTCTACGCGATTTTTTCGTCTTTAGTATGCGATCTACGTTTAAGAAAATAATCTACGGGTATGTTTCTTCTTAAATATTTCATCAACCTAATAGAAAATACTCTGAAAGTAAAAATTTATCTACTTTAGTAATATGCATTATAGAGTATATCTAAAAAAAAAATAAAAAAAAAAATAAAAAAAAAATAAAAAAAAAATTATTTATGATCAGATCTTATGGCAAAATTTTGGGACCTTGGAAAATTAGAGATTTGCCAGAATTCTAACTTAACCTAACCTAACCTCTAACAACCTAACCTAATTATCATTTTGTATAATATATGAATATAAGCTTGTTTGGGAATGTAGAATAAAAAGATAAGGTGATGCATCGTTCTGGTAGATCAAATTAGACATGTAAATCGCATACAAAAGTAGCACCGATTTTGATTAATGCTGAAAAAAAAGAGAATACTGACTACGAAGAAATAAAAAAAAAATAAGCCACTATTCAAGTGGGAGTAACCTCTAGTCTAATACAGTACGATGTTGTTGTTGTTTTTTTTTTAAATAAAACAAACTTTAGAAAAGACAACGAAGAGAAAAAACCTTCTTATTATTATTTGTGTTCAAGTTTAACCCATTCTATATAGGGTCGGTGTGTTTTGCAAGCACTTTTCCCGCACAATATTTGATCAAAATCCCCATAATCAAAGTCACTTTCCATTAATTCTGAGCGAAAATTGCAATAAAATGAAAAAAAATAATAACATCAAATTTATGAAAATAAAAGAAATGAACATGGTACAAAAATTAGCACAATTAAATGAAGAAGGAATGACAATAAAGGCTGGAATAAGTAAGAAAACAGAAGAAATGAAAAAATTAAGAGTGGAAAGAAACAATGCACAGAGAGAGAGAGAGAGAGAGAGAGGAGAGAGAGAGAGGAGGAGAGAGAGAGAGAGAGAGAGAGGAGAGAGAGAGAAGAGAGAGAGAGAGGAGAGAGGCTTTTGCAACGGAATCCCTTTAGTGAAACAGAAATCCTAAATGCCCCTGGTTGTATCTTTTTTTTCAAGAGAACGAATTCTCTAATTATCTCGGATAAATTGAATCGCTCTCTCTCTCCTCTCTCTCTCTCTCTCTCTCTCTCTCTCTCTCCTCTCTCTCTCTCCCTCTCTCTCTCCTCTCCCTCTCTCCTCTCTCCTCTCTCTCTCTCTCCTTCTCTCTCTCTCCTCTCTCTCTCTCTCCTCTCTCTCTCTCTCTCTCTCTCTCTCTCTCTCTCTCTCTCTCTCTCTAATACTTACCATCTTCCAGTAATCCATCAATTTCTCTCTCTCTCTCTCTCTCTCTCTCTCATCTATTATATATATATATATATATATATAATATATATATATATATATATATATATATTAATATATATATATATATATATATATATATATATATATATATATATATATATATATATATATATATATATATATATATATATATATATATATATATATATATATATATATAATATATATATATATATATATATATATATATATATATATTATATATATATATATATATATATATATATATATATATATATATATATATAACCAAATAAGCACATTACATATGTGAAAACATGAATCATTTTTTTTTACCCCGACCAGGACTCGAACCTAGGACTTATAATTACTAAGTCAAGGCACTACCAACTACACACAACAGAAGGTTAAAACGAATCCATACTTATACCTTATATCTGCTATACTTAGGAATGAACGCATTCTATCTGAATGCCACTATGTTCATATTACAGATTCCCTAACCTCACTCGTGGCTTCAATTTCGCATTTAATTCAATTCTCAATCTCATTCGGGCTATACAATAACCAAATAAGCACATTTGTTGGTAGCGCCTAGACTTATTTTATTCCACCAACCACAATCCTCCCCCACAAAGGCAATTAGGATAAGAACTTACAACTGTAACTGTTCGTATGGCGTGTATTTATGCAAAAAAAAATATTAGACCTTTTAAAAAAAATAAAAAAATTCTATTACAAAATCGGACAGTACAACAATTATACAGGTTCTTATTGTTAAATTTGTCATCTATTAAATATCTAATAATTTAGGTATGCTTATAAGAAATCCTTATAATTTCTAGCTTTGAATACTTTTCTTATCCTTAGGATGGACAGAATTTAAGTAGACACGTACTTAAGTTCTTCATCTTTTAAAACACAATAGAAACTATTATTGAAAATATGGTCAGCAAAACAAATGCCTTTTGCACAGTCTCTAGGCTTAATTTTTCTTGATCTTTTATACACAAAACATGAGTAAATATGTATTCACTTTCATCTTCTGGAAAAACTTGAAAATGTGCTTAAATGAAATGCCTATGAACAGTCAATATCTTTCATCTTATCCTTGATATTAGAATGTGCAAAACTATATAAAGAAACCCCTTACACCTGACGATGCAACTGCTATCATATACAAATTATTTCCATCAAACTAGAGGGGGAGTCTGCATTTCTTGCCAATATGGAGCTCTTTAAATGGTGTACTTCTTCCAAGGAATGATATGAAAGTTGGAAAATGGGAATTGTATTCACACACTGCTCTGCAGGGATTTGCTACTCGGGAGTCTGAGATCTACCTTGAATCTATTACAATTGTTGGACAGTAGGAAGCTGTCAAAGCTACGTTTATGGTTTGTTCATAATTATCTTCGTCTTGGACAGTTAATATAATTTTTCATCTTGAACCATATTACTGCAAAGATATGAACATCCCCGCCAGAGCACCAAAAGCATGGTTGTTTGCACTGGTTCCGAAATGCGTTGTCATCTGTATATTTTTCGAATAAAATACGAACTATACCATATTGCTCTTACCTCTCGTCTGAACAAGACAAAAATGAGAAAAAAAATTTTCATCTCTCCAAAAGAGTATTGTTAAAAGAACTAAAGTTCAGCTGGGCAAGATGAACTACGAAAGTTTACTAACCTCAGCATCTGCACAAGAGAGAGAAACCATCAGTTGCCAAAACCCTCAAATTCATCATCAAGATAACATTTTGTTGTCTAAGTTCACTGTACACAATCAATTTATTATTATTATTATCATTATCATCATTATCATTATCATCATTATCATTATCATTATTATTTTTTTTTTTTTTTTGGAAAAATTCCTTAACTCCAGAAAAGTTCAGTCCAAGGCAAGCAGTCTGAGAGGGACACAGTATTTCCCAAAAGTATGAGAAAAACCAATAGGTTTACATGAGAAAAATACAAAAAGACTCTTCACGGTCTATTTACATAGCTTAAATTCAACAGTCCGCATACTTAAAACAATAATACACTTTCCCTCAAGAATAATGAGATACAAAACACATACTTATTGCCTGCATACTATAAGAGAAGGTTTCTAGAAAACTAATAATTATGTGTATAACGCTTTTGTAAGAACCAGTGCCATTCTAGAATTAGAGAAAATAGTGGTCTTGCTATTCACATTTTCAACATGTTCCTAACATGCATGTTTTGTTTGTAGAATTTACATACACTAGTCTAAAGTAATAAATCGCAAATTTAATCAAACTACAAATTAAGCTAAAATGCAATTCATTAACTATAAAAAAAATCGTTGAATATTTTATATCAAAACTAATAATCAGATAACATATTAAATTAATTCCTGATCAAGTAAATGGATTGCTACATTAAATTGTTAGCTGAACATCGCTTATAAAACAATTATAATATAGAATCAGCTTTCGCATTTCTTAATACACTGAAACCCACACTTAAAACATAAATGGACTTTACAGAAATTTGTCAAGAATTCCTACAAAATCTCAAAACAATAAGAGGTATATCAAACTATGTTCCAATGATCTAATATCTAGTAATGAGTGCACAACACTGACATCCGAACTATTTACACAAGCTAAGGATGTGAAATCAAAATACAGCATTAAAAATTCGAACATAATGGATATGAAAAGTTTAACAAATTTGATTCAATCTCTCTAGAATACCCTTGAAAACTGCTTCATTTTCCATTAGTGCAACCATCGTTACTGGTATATGGTTCATGATCTCTGCGATTACTGTTGAATGCAATACACCGTTATCCAAGTCTGCTCTTAAGTGGGTCAATTCATTAAAGTTATCATTAAGCATTCTCATCATCTCATCCAGTTTGTCTTTGGGGCAAACAGTAATTTCATTCACAGACCCAGAATCTACTGTATCACTTATGTTTGCAGTTTCAGAGATATTAGCAACTTCTGCACTTCCAGATCTCCAGGTAGTTTGGAGGTCTTCAACTGCCGATGTAGCAGCGTCAACCGAGGCTTTAAACTTGGACCAAAAGGCTAAGCGAAGTCCTTCTCCGAGAGATTCCTCATCAGTTATCTTTTGTTGACCCAGTCCTGCATTCGCAAACGCAGCCTTGGCATACACATCATTCATAAGCCAATGTAAGAAATCAAAATCTTTCACTACTTGTTTAATAAGATTTCTCTTAGTCTGGATGCAGCTACAATAATTGTCTGCGAATAAAAAAAAAGTACATATATGTAGAAGTTTTTTGAGGCCAGAAGTTTTTCTCACAAATATACAAGATTTACACAAACTATCAGTATTTTATTAAAAATAAAAACTTCTCAAGCTTTACTTCATGCAGAACTATTACCTGTAAAGACACTCGAGGTTGGAGATTCAGCGGTAACACGTCTATCATGACCAGCAGCAACTATTTCTCGCTCGAAGTATGCTCTTCCTGTATATGGCAAAACAAATGCAGATTTAATCTAGGAAAATTTAATGTGAAAAATACAATATTTTTAATTAACTATGCAGGATTACTTTTAGGGCATGATTAAACTAGGTTTTTTTTGGACCACCTAAACAATAATGAAGCAAGAATTACAAGAAAATTCAATAATGAGGGATTCATTACCACAAATTCCTTCATGACTCAGCTTTATGCAAGGATCTGCACACTGAGCCTGTTCAAACTGACATTCATTATCATAAGTTGTCCCATCAGTTCCACAGACTGGCTTGAACTCCCTTGTACAAAATGGGATTGGGCATTCTCTTACTGTTAGAAATATATAAATAGAAGTTTTAAGTTCAAGTCTCATTCATTAAATTTCACAGTTCCCGTAATTTCATCTCAATATTCCAAAACTAGGAAACAATAATAGTACTAACAGCATGGTCCCTCATTCTTGAACTCAATACACGGATTTTTGCAGATTGCAATGTCCAATTCGCAGCGATTGGGATAAGTATTTCCACTCCCACATACAGGCTGATATATTTCTGGACAGGCTCTTGAACAATGATTATCTGTTATGTAAGAATATTTAATTCATTAGCATTTTTCATTTAGAGGTTACTTTAAAATTTGTATTCCTTCATAGTGGAATAATGTAGTTGCTGCTTGCGAGTAATATTCATCCCCATTCGAACAGGGGGGAATACAGAAGTTGCTTGCCGTGTTAATTATCCATATTCATCCCAATTCGAATGACGGTGGGCAAATATGAACAGGGGAATTTAAGCTGGATGCTCTTACTAGTGCCTCTGCAGTGGGCTTTAGCAGGAGTTTGTCACCTCCACAGTCGAGCGCTTTGACCACTGCACCACTTCAGTCCCCTCTTTTGCAGTGTAATGACATTTAGATTATGATTTCAAAACCTTTTGTATATGGAAACTTGCCTCCACATTCTCCTTCATGTTTCACTCTTATACAGGGATCATCACACTGAGCAGCTGCCAGCCGACAGGGGTTTGAATAAGTCACTCCATTAGTTCCACAAATAGGACGGTACTCCAGTCTGCAGATTTGGATAGGACAAGGTCTACCTGATATTAAAGGGCATACAGGTATACCATTAGTTAACTCCACATAAAGCAGCTGAAGACTTCAAAGGATTATATAATCTGACATTTTTAGAGATTTTCAACCGGAAATGTGTAAACATAATGCAATATAAAGTACAGCAATCATACTTACTGCAGTTTCCTTCATGCTGCAATTCAATGCACGGGTTTTCGCAGGTGGCTATTTCCAGTAAACATATATTAGGGTACGTTTTTCCATCTGTTCCACAAACTGGCTTCAAGATCTTTGGACATGCTTTCAAACATGGATCTCCTATAAAATGTCATTAATGTTTAGAATGTCATCAGCACAAAAATAAACAATTATACAAAAAAGTAACATTTAAGAGTACAGTACTATATTACTGATTGCGGATGCGTCACTATTAGTCCCCATTTGAATGAATAGAGACAGGTTGGAGATGGCGATTGCTGGCTGCCCTGCATAACGCCCAACAGTAGGATTAAACACTGGTTTGTCACTTGCAGAGTCAAGCGCTTTAACCACTGTTCATGTGATCCACAATATTTTAGTCCTAAATTTAAGTGCAGATATTTAGAAAAATCCTCTATACCCAGTGTCTTTCCCTGAATAGACAAAGAAATCTGCAATATCTCCAAAAGCTCCCTTAGCCAGTCATCAACATCAGCATCATCCTCTCCGCTTTGATAGATCAGACATATGTCTGTAGCACAGGCATCTGAAATATAAAATTGCTTTATAAATTTCAATAAAGGCTACACAAAATTATTAGGTTACATAATTATAATCAGTGAACAAGTCTGCATTTAATTATCAATCTAACTACAACATTATTCATCCTTTAATATAGAGGAGTAACTGTTGCATTGAATGAACTACTCACCTATATGGTGTCCTAGGGTAGCTGCATTGACCTTTACTCTTGACAGTGCCCTTCTGCATTTCACAATGTAAGTTTGTTTCAAAGCAGCATCAGCTTTGCATGGATCCTCCTGAGTGAATAAATCATCAGGAATATTAAAAGATCGTAATTGATATTGTAAATAAATTCTATGGACAAAAATTAAAATTCTATGTAAAAATAAAAGTTGATCACTCGATACGTAATACTATGTGAAGATAATCTGTAGTACATACAGCTTTACTTCCAGCAACAAGGCATTTTGGACATGGATCACTGCAACCTGGGTCCCCTTGGTCAAGAGTCTGAAGAGAAAAACATAGGGGACTACTGTAAATATGGAGAATCCACAAATTAATATTATTCAATTTCAGAGACCTTCAGATTTTGAAATATATTAAGATTTTTGAATGGTTAAACTCTCGCAGTTTAAATACAATTGGACTCACCAGCCATGAAGTTGGGAAAGACAGAGGCCAGTAATCAAGCGGGTCGACAACACCATTTCTCAGAGTAAAATCATCATCTTGATAGGAATTAAAGTGTCCACACAGTCCATTCAAGTCTCCACTGTGAGTAGGGTGAGCCCAAATGTCCAAACGGGTAGGACAGTGTTGGACCTGAAAATGTAATTAACACCCTAGCAATTAAAAATTTTAGTAGTACTTTATACCTAACAATAATATTGATGTTTAAGAAAAACAAGGTGACTAGATGCCCAATTTAGGGGAGAAACTGGGTTAAATCTAAATACTTTGTCATATGAGAAACAACGAGGTTGTGTAGCATGAAAAAAGATGTACCAAAGCTTTCAAAACTATTACTGTAATATTAAAATATAGTTAGCTACATGTAAAAGTAACTATCCAAAGAAATAAAAAGAATTACGCAATCCATTTCATGTATTTTTAGATGGGGCAACGGATAAATTATCCTCAAATTGGCTAAAACTGTATTGATACCCTCCTGCCTGGCATAAAATCAACTGAACATCAGTTCAATGACAATCTATACCATCCATTCTAATAGAATGTTTCTCTTATGATGTAGACCTCAAAGTGGAGTACAAATTGCACATTTCTGTACGGTCTGTATGCTCTAAATTTAGTCATGATGTCCAGAACTAGCAGATATTCCCATTGAAATATGGAGAAATCAAAGCTAAACACCCATACAAATGACAACTGCTGTAAAATGACCTTCCTCTCTAACAGTACACGATACTTTCATATATTTCTGCTGTTAAACACACACAATCCCGATACATTATGGTCAGAATGAACACAGTTTTAGTGGAATACCACAATCCCGATACATTATGATCAGAGAATAAACACAGTTTTAGAGGAATACCAGAGTTAAATTTACACCCAATCCATTCGACTTACTGTTAACCTGGAGGACCCAAGGAGTAAAATACATTTTCCAACTTTCCAAGTGAGGACAGGATGAGTACCTCCAGATGAGGTTACATGAACTACGCCAGTGGAAGGAACTGCTTGAAGCTCACCATTTACTGCAATCTGAAATTCATGAGATTTTAATTTCAAAATATAATAATTTTAAAGTTTACGAGGACAGTGTTACTGGGGGTTGTATAGTTTACTATGTAGAAAAGCTGAATGCATATGAACACTATGCATGATTTTTATAACATACGAGCCTTTCATACAGTGCGCGGACCATTACGCGTAGCATTACCTTACCTTTGTAGACTGCTCTGCCTTAATATCTGACAGAGCAATCTACATTACAGTATTTTAATAAAATTCAAAAATTATACATTTGCAGTACCAGTCAATGGTTCCTTGCTATAATTAGCGATAGCCTACGATTGTATTTTAATATAAGGAAAATTTTTCTTCTCTATTGATATAATTTTTTTTAAATATTGGCAATATTGCAAACACTGAAGTCTTAGAAAGGCGGTCTTGAATATAATCCAAGTTATATGTCAACTGAGGATACCATACCAGATCAAGAATTTCATGTTCAAGCCATGGCCAGAATATATGATTTGCTATTTCCAATACTATGAGCCAAGATGAAGCTTAGGGGTGCCAAAATACAGGCTTGTCAAACTACAAATTTTTCTGGGGTGTCCTATATCAATTGCAGTACCACAACGTCTTTGGAAGCGGCTTACTGCATTAAAATATTAGGGAAATGTAAGACCTTGTAAAGAAGAGTTACCACCAGAAGTTAAGTAGCCCTGTAAATTGTTAGGGGAAGTTACATTAGGTTAAGAATAAATAGGAATAGCTTTAGAGCACAATAGAGTTCATCTCTCTTTACGAGATCTGAAATATGGTGTAATCTACCTTGAAGACATGATCAAATTATCAAATTCCAAATTGTTCTTACTTACATTAGAAACCATTCCATTGTCAAGAACAATAACAGTGTTGGGGTTGTCTCTAAATGTAGTCTTGCTTAGACAAGACGCATCTATGTTACACGCAGTGAAGTCACTAAAAACTCCAATATTTGGATAATAGCTAAAACCGGTCTGGGTTACAGTATAGTTGCAAGTCCCATGCCAATCGTATCGATAATTGTCGAAAGTCACTATATGTGGGTCGTTGAAGAGGTGGCAATGTTCGCCTGTCAGAAAAAATAAAACAAAGTCAATAGGAATCTGATTGAAGATTCTCATTTCTCAACTTTTAAAACTATAAGGGGAGGAAACATGGAAGCCTGAAATTTATACAGAATTTAATGAAATATCCCTCAATTTAGGCTGACATTTTATTACATATGTTAAGATCACAAATAACTCACAGCAATCTTCGATGGTGCCATCAGTAAACCAAGTTCCCCTACGGCAGAAAAATCTAATGCACTGCAGTGGTAACTGGGAACCGGAGGCATACAGTACACCATCAAATTCACAACCTTTTATGAAAACATTATAATCTTAATTTAGTTTCATATATATTTTTATTAATATTTACATACACACCCCAAAATTAGGAACTATCAATTAAAATTTATTACACTAGATTAGGTTCAGTTACATTAGATTAGTTCACCCCTAGTTAAGAAGTTAAAAAGTATTATTGAAAATTTGACTTTTTAGTCATATTAGTTTATTTTTTGAATATCAGTTTCACTTGTTGGGGATGTAAAATTAAATTACAAAAACTTAGATTTACTGATCTTGCTTAAAGACATCCACGAAGTTCTCCAATATAAAACAATGAGCAGATAGACAAATCTGGATTACTTACAGCCACTGTGTCCAAGATCACTCAATTATTTTGACAATTCTGGTTTGATAACATTCATTATCGTGGTTCACATTGATATTTTGACAACGGTTCACCCAAATATTTAGATAAATATTAATTACTTGCATCAACTCTCCCAGTTCACAAAAACATTTAGACTAATCGGTTTACTTACATCCAGTTTGTCCCGGTTCACCCAAATACTCTTCCACAATCGTTCCGTTGTTACAGACCAGTCTCAGACATACTTTGGGCAAGACCAAGACAACTTGTTGATGGAAAAATTCCTTTTGCCCAAACCAGCATGGTTTCAGCGGTGGTGGTAGAGGTGGGAAGGCTATTATATCATTAACTGAAATAATAGGCACATTTTGAATAGAAGAAAAAGAAAATGACTTAGTAATTGGTATATTTATGCTAATTTCAAGTTAAGGCTACCCAATGGGAGAGCTTAAATAAAAAAATATTTAACCAAAGCAATATTTTACCAAAAATAAAATACCAATATTAAGAATTATACATTATGGATATTTTCGTGAACTGCTTGTAATTATGACCCATTGGAATTCAATATCTATACAGATAAATTTTATTTATATTTCAGGATTTAAACTAAAAAGACTTCAGAGAATTTACCAGGCAATATTCGTCCATTGGTAAGATGTGAAAGTGATATTAGCGATAGAAAAATCCACCTCGGTAGCATCCTTGAAGTTTACCTCTAAAATAAGATTATAGTTTAAAATATTTGGAAATTAAGCATCGAATCTTCATAAATTCATGCACTATATAGCCTATGTTAAGTATGTCCACGGTTGATTTATCGGATATATAAGCAATTAGAATATATATTTATAAATTAATAAGCAAAATTCTTCGAAAATATATTACAAAGGTATCTTATCAAATTTAATTTATAACCGATTATTTTTTATGATTTTAAACATTTAGGGGTCATCAGTCCCAGTTCAAAAGGGGATGGAGAAACAGGTTGGAAATGGCGAATAACGGCTAGTAACCTTTCCTAAAGCTCGGCTATGGGGTAGAACGTAGGTTTGTCACAAAGTCGAGTGCTCTAGCCACTGTGCTACCGCGTCTCCAAACGTATTGTTTACAGATTTTCGTCATTTTTAATTTCCATCAATATGGGTAAGGTTGAAGGAAGCAGAGAACTAAAGGCTAGATGCCCTTCCTAACGTCCCGCAACACGGGTCTTTCACTTACAGTGATGAGTGCTCTAGCCACTGTCCTGTCGCGTCCCCCCCCCCAAAAAAAAAAACTAAATGTTATAAGAACCAATGAAATAGAGGAACAATTTTTGGGAATACATAATTCCCAATAGTAACGAAAATTTAACCGATTGAAATTGTTCAATAAAAGTATCCACCTAGAAATATTATATAGCATTAAAATGTTCATGCTGGCATCATAGTAGCGATTTATAAGGAATCCTTTCACGATAATCATATCCAAAGAGACGCAATAAAACGGAATCAAATACTAAAATTGGTCTTCCACCACTTAAGGGTATTGGGAAAGATCTAAAAGCCAAGGACTGCAAATCAAAGGTTTTGTAACAATTTAGCGAAGTTTCTCAGAGTTTCCTATAGTTAAGGATTCATGGGAACTTTAATTAGTCTATTTCAAGCAGGTGAAAATGAACCGTTTATAAGGTAAAGATCTCGAGAAATAACAAAAATGGTGGGATTTACGGATAAAGGGGGATTAGCAAGCGTTTCCTGAAAATACCGATTCGGGTTTATCCAAATTTCTAACGAAGATTAATTGACCACGATAAAACAATGTCCTCATGCTAAATTTAAATAAAAGTAATAAATTATATACACAATAAGCATACACTAGATAATGAGTAAAAATCACAAAATGCACAAACGAACCATACACAACCTGACTCTGGAACACCTAGTCACCTACTGACACTCAGAAAACAATATTACAAACTAAATATCATCGTTTTACAGATCAATGACAAAAAATGCAAGTACAGTAAGTGTAATACACTGTTCTGGGTATATCTCAGCGCCATCTGTGAAGCTTTATAGGATCTAACATTGGATTAAGTTTGTTTATTAATTCAATTATTTAACGAGTCGTTTTCTCATTTATTAATTTGGACTTGATTTCATCAAGTGTGAAGATTATTCAGAAATATTTATATGACCTAGGTGAGGCCATAACTTGAATATGCAGCCCCCCTTTGGAATCCACACTTGAAAAAGCACATAACTAGGCTGGAAAAAGTTCAAAGACATACCACAAAACTAGTGTCAGATATACACAATCTCTATTACGAGGAGAGGCTGAGGGAATTAGACTTACCATCACTCGAAGTTAGAAGAATGAGGGGGAAATATGGTGATGGTTTTTAAATTCCTTCATGGTTATGACAGAGTGGTTAGGGATCGATATTTTGATATGGCTAGCACTAGATCTAGAGGTCATAGTTTGAAGTTTCGTAAGAAAACTTCTTTGCAGGATGTAAGGAATTACTTTTTAGTATAAAAGTCGTTGATGATTGGAATTCGGTGAGCGAGGAGGTAGTTAATGGCAACTCAATTCATAGTTATAAGGTCAAGTATGATAAGTATTGCTGAGTATAAACATGGAACCGACCAGAAGACGGAGAGTTACAAGCGAGGGGCTCCTTCCCGTAAGCACAATTAAGTAATTACAATTAGGAAATTATATACATACATACATACTTTTTTAGAGTAAGAATAGTTGATGATTGGAATTCGCTAAGCGAGGAGGTAGTTAATGCTAAATAAGATCATAGTTTTAAGGACAAATATGATAAGTATCATTGCAAATATAAATGGAACCGACCAGGAGAAGGGAAGTTACAAGGATGGGGTTCTTTCCCGTAAGCACAATTTGGTAATTACACACACACACACACACACACACACACAAGCACACACAAACGCACACAAGGCCCAAGCTTGACTACTCGGTGGCTGGAGTACAACTTCAAGAGATAGAAAATGAGAGAGATCTAGGAGTAAACATACTGGCAGATTTGTCTCCAGAAATACATATAAATGGCATAGTAAGGGCGGCATATGCATCTTATCAAATGTAAGGGTAGCCTTCAGGCACATGGACAAGGATATGTTCAGAAATATTTATGTAACCTATGTGAGGCCAACACTCGAATATGCAGCCCCCTTTTGGAATCCGCACCTGAAAAGCACATAGCTAAGCTTGAAAAAGTTCAAAGACATGCCACGAAACTGGTGCCAGAAATACGCAATCTCAGTTATGATGAGAAGCTGAGGAAATTAGACTTACCATCACTCGAAGCTAGAAGATTGAGAGGGGATATGGTGACAGTCTTTAAATTCCTTCATGGTTATGATAGAGTGGATAGGGATGGATATTTTGATATGGCAGGCTCTAGAACTAGAGGTCATAGTTTGAAGCTTCGTAAGAAAACTTCTTTGCAGGATGTAAGGAAATACTTTTTCAGTGTAAGAGTAGTTGATAATTGGAATTCGCTAAGCGAGGAGGTAGTTAATGCTATCTCAATCAATAGTTTTAAGGACAGGTATGATAAGTATCACTAAGTACAAAATGGAACCGATGAGGAGACGGGAAGATACGAGCTTTGGGCTCTTTCCCGTAAACACAATTAGGTAATTATATATATATATATATATATATATATATATATATATATATATATATATATATATATATATATATATATATATATATATATATATATATATATATATATATATATATATATATATATATATATATATATATACACTCACGTAGAGAGAGAGAGAGAGAGAGAGAGAGAGAGAGAGAGAGAGAGAGAGAGAGAGAGAGAGAGAGAGAGAGAGAGAGAGAGTTTCCTATTGGAGAAATTCGTCTCACTTTTTCCAACCCTCCCATCTCCCAGCAACGTAAATACATTATGAACGCTATTGTTGTTGGCCTAGTAAATGTGGAAATAAAAGACATGGCACCATCTCAGTAATTTAAATAAAAAAGAATTCTCCTCCCGCTCACATCTCCATCGAGTCTAACATGTCAGTAGAAATTATCACCCGAGAAAGAAGGAGAAGCCATTATTGAATAACAAAGCGTATTAGAGGGCCTACTCTCTCCATTTTACACAGACATAATGTCAGGGGATTTTTTTTTTTTTTTTGTAGGTAGGCATAGATTTATTGAATCAATGTTTTTATATGTGCGTGAGGCATTATAGGGACCTTCTTTAAGGAGAACAGGAATGGACAAACAATTCTTCTTTTATCGAGTACAAATTGAATGTAAATGTACGACATGGAGTAGACCTATTGTTGTTTATTTATTGTGAATTAATTTGGAAGATACGGTGCATTTATTTATAGATACATTGACATAATGAATAAAAGGAAATGAATTTTCATTTAGGCAAAGAGACAAATCAGTGGACAGACTCATATATACCAACTTTTTGACATATATACATACATATATTATTTTAAGGACAAGTATGATAAGTATCACTAAGTACAAAATTGGAACCGAGTAGGAGACGGGGAGTTACGAGCATGGGCTCTTTCCTGTAAGCACAATTTGGCAATTATATGCATACATACATACATACATACATACATACATACATACATCCAAGATGCTGCAAACAAGCAAATGTGATACCTATCTTCCAAAAGGGAAGGAGGGATACGGCTCTGAACTATAGACCAGTTTCCTTGACCAGCATAGTTTGCAAAGTTATGGAGAAACTGCTAAGGAAACATATCTCTCTTCACTTGGAATCCTTCAACTTTGTGTCAGTGAGGCAACATGGCTTCAGAGAAGGTAGATCAACAGTGACAAACTTATTGGAATTTTATGATAAGGTAAGCCAAATCTTACAGAAAAGAGAGGGCTGGGCAGATTGCATATTCCTAGACTTCCAGAAAGCGTTTGACACTGTTCCACATGGGAGACTTATTAGGAAGCTGCAATCAATGGCTAGAATAGGTGGAAATGTTTTGGAATGGATAAAAACTTACTTAAAAGGAAGGGAACAGAGGGTTAGAGTAAGACACTCGGTGTCTGAATGGAGAAGAGTTAGTAGTGGAGTTCCACAGGGTTCAGTTTTAGGGCCACTTTTGTTCCTTGTATATGTAAATGACCTACCAAAGTCTGTAAATTCATTCATGAATATGTTTGCAGATGATGCAAAGATTGTGAAGAAAGTAAAAAACGAGAACAATGGTAGAGAACTTCAGGAGGATCTAAATAATCTGCATGAGTGGTCAGAAAAGTGGCTAATGAAATTCAATACTTCAAAATGTAAGGTAATGAGAATGGGTACAAGTGCAAGAAGGCCCAAGCTTGACTACTCGGTGGCTGGAGTACAACTTCAAGAGATAGAAAATGAGAGAGATCTAGGAGTAAACATACTGGCAGATTTGTCTCCAGAAATACATATAAATGGCATAGTAAGGGCAGCATATGCATTCTTATCAAATGTAAGGGTAGCCTTCAGGCACATGGACAAGGAAATGTTCAGAAATATTTATGTAACCTATGTGAGGCCAAAACTCGAATATGCAGCCCCCTTTTGGAATCCGCACTTGAAAAAGCACATAGCTAAGCTTGAAAAAGTTCAAAGACATGCCACGAAACTGGTGCCAGTAATACGCAATCTCAATTATGATGAGAGGCTGAGGTAATTAGACTTACCATCACTCGTAGCTAGAAGAGTGAGGGGGGATATGGTGACAGTCTTTAAATTCCTTCATGGTTATGATAGAGTGGATAGGGATCGATATTTTGATATGGCTGGCTCTAGAACTAGAGGTCATAGTTTGAAGCTTCGTAAGAAAACTTCTTTGCAGGATGTAAGGAAATACTTTTTCAGTGTAAGAGTAGTTGATAATTGGAATTCGCTAAGCGAGGAGGTAGTTAATGCTATCTCAATCCATAGTTTTAAGGACAGGTATGATAAGTATCACTAAGTATAAAATGGAACCGATGAGGAGACGGGAAGATACGAGCTTTGGGCTCTTTCCCGTAAACACAATTAGGTAATCACAATTAGGTAATCACATTACACTAAGATTTTTAGAAGGCATTTGATACGGTCCCACATGGGACACTTATTTGGAGTCCACACTTGAAAAAACATATTAATAAGCTTGGAAAAAGTTAGAAGATATGCCTCGAAACTGATGCCAGAAATACGCAGTCTCAGTTATGAGGAAAGGCTGAGGGAATTAGACTTACCATCAATCGAAGCTAAAAGAATGAGGGGGATATGGTAATGGTTCAAAAAACCCTTCATGATTTTGACAGAGTGGATAGTGATAGATGTTTTGATATGGCTGGCTCTAGAACTATGGGCAATAATCTGAAAATTCGAAAGAACACCTCTTTGCAGATGAAAGGATGTGCATTTATAGTGTAAGAGGATGGCTCTTTCCCGTAAGCACAATTAGGTAATATCATTAATTCATTCATTCCTTCATTCATTCATTCATTCATACAATCATACATACATACATACATACAAACAAACACACATACATACATACATACAAAAAGTCACTGGAGTCAGGGGAGTTTCCAAGATGCTGGAAACAAGCAAATGTGATACCTATCTTCAAAAAGGGAAGGAGGGATACGGCTCTGAACTATAGACCAGTTTCCTTGCCCAGCATAGTTTGCAAAGTTATGGAGAAACTACTAAGGAAACATATCTCCCTTCACTTGGAATCCTTCAACATTTTGTCAGTGAGGCAACATGGCTTCAGAGAAGGTAGATCAACAGTAACAAACTTATTAGAATTTTATGATGAGGTAAGCCGAATCTTACAGGAAAGAGAGGGCTGGGCAGATTGCATATTCCTAGACTTCCAGAAAGCGTTTGACACTGTTCCACATGGGAGACTTATTAGGAAGCTGCAAGCAATGGCTAGAATAGGTGGAAATGTCTTGGAATGGATAAAAACTTACTTAGAAGGAAGGGAACAGAGGGTTAGAGTAAGACACTCAGTGTCTGAATGGAGAAGAGTTAGTAGTGGAGTTCCACAGAGTTCAGTTTTTGTTCCTTGTATATGTGAATGGCCTACCAGAGTCTGTAAATTCATTCATGAATATGTTTGCAGATGATGCAAAGATTGTGAAGAAAGTAAAAAACGAGAACAATGGTAGAGAACTTCAAGAGAATCTAAATAATCTGCATGAGTGGTCAGAAAAGTGGCTAATGAAATTCAATACTTCAAAATGTAAGGTAATGAGAATGGGTACAAGTGCAAGAAGGCCCAAGCTTGACTACTCGGTGGCTGGAGTACAACTTCAAGAGACAGAAAATGAGAGAGATCTAGGAGTAAACATACTGGCAGATTTGTCTCCAGAAATACATATAAATGGCATAGTAAGGGCAGCATATGCATTCTTCTCAAATGTAAGGGTAGCCTTCAGGCACATGGACAAGGAAATGTTCAGAAATATTTATGTAACCTATGTGAGGCCAAAACTCGAATATGCAGCCCCCTTTTGGAATCCACACTTGAAAAAGCACATAGCTATGCTTGAAAAA
Organism: Halocaridina rubra; assembly: GCA_037179515.1. Lineage (NCBI taxonomy): Eukaryota > Metazoa > Arthropoda > Malacostraca > Decapoda > Atyidae > Halocaridina > Halocaridina rubra. The sequence goes on along the minus strand of JAXCGZ010022765.1, from coordinate 86,369 downwards.
GTTCAAAGACATGCCACGAAACTGGTGCCAGAAATACGCAATCTCAATTATGATGAGAGGCTGAGGGAATTCGACTTACCATCACTCGAAGCTAGAAGATTGAAGGAGGATATGGTAACAGTCTTTAAATTCCTTCATGGTTATGATAGAGTGGATAGGGATCGATATTTTGATATGGCAGGCTCTGGAACTAGAGGTCATAGTTTGAAGCTTCGTAAGAAAACTTCTTTGCAGGATGTAAGGAAATACTTTTTCAGTGTAAGAGTAGTTGATAATTGGAATTGGCTAAGCGAGGAGGTAGTTAATGCTATCTCAATCCATAGTTTTAAGGACAGGTATGATAAGTATCACTAAGTATAAAATGGAACCGATCAGGAGACGGGAAGATGCGAGCTTTGGGCTCTTTCCCGTTAATACAATTAGGTAAGTACAATTAGGTAAGTACAAAGAGTGACAGTGCTGCATAGTCTTCCTGCCACAAAGCAATTGACAAAGGAGATAAGGATAGGGAAATCAGCTACGTGTGGCATATCAGTGTTCTGGCTGGAGATATCATGCCAGAACTCCATAACTTTTTCTGAGATCAAGATTAAAAGGGAGAGATTCCAAGTTCCTTAATTCCACACCATTCTGGGTGATTTTTATGGCACTCAAGGGAGTACAGAGGTGGTATACTTGTGTCCCCCTTTAAAGAAGAAGGAAAGACAAAAGTGCAGAATGAGTGAAATTATTGGAAGCAGAGGACGCTAATCTCCTTTATTTATTTATATATATATATATATATATATATATATATATATATATATATATATATATATATATATATATATATATATATATATATATATATATATATATATATATATATATATATATATATATATATATATATATATACATACATATACATATACATATATATATATATATATATATATATATATATATATATATATATATATTATATATATATATATATATATATATATATATATATATATATATATATATGATTCGGTTTTACGTCTCGAACTCCCTTTTCTACTATGGGCTAGGACGGTTGCCCTCTTGCGAAGGACTTGTTTTGGCAAATGTAGTCGTTTCCCTGAGTGTATGCCCTTACTAATATATATATATATATATATATATATATATATATATATATATATATATATATATATATATAAATATATATATATATATATAGATAGATAGATAGATAGATAGATAGATAGATAGATAGATAGATAAATAGATAGATAGATAGATAGATAGATGAGAAGCACGTGAATATAGTAATTGTGGACGGTTATGGCTACGTAAAGAAAGTGAAACAAAATTTTTTTATCATTAGTACTTCCGTGTATATTTATCTACCACTCCTCTTAAGAGATATCTAATTTATAGAAACATAAATAGCAATATAGATACATACTGAGACGGAGAAAAAGAAAATTTAGCAACTTACAAAGGAAAATCATTGTTGGCAACCGCAATTCCGGTGGAATGTTTTGTATTTCCCGCCATGGGCATGGCAAAGAAAGAGGTCATTGTTGAAATTAATAAGAGCGTCTAAGCACAGTTGGGGTAAATCAAGGTATGGTCTTCAGTAGAAGAAGAGAACAATAAAAATAATAATAATAATAAAAACAACAACAGTAATAATAATAATAATAATAATAATAATAATAATAATAATAATAATAATAATAATAATAATAATAATAAAAATAATAATAATAATAATAATCATACAGTAATAAGGTCAGATTTTTATGCCTACATCAATGGTGCCCAGTGGTGGCGGGCAGTGCCCTGTGGTGGCTGGCACAACATCAGAGAATAGCCCCAACGTATTCCCTGCGTGTCGTAAGAGGCGACTAAAAGTGGACGGGGCGAGGGGACTGGGAATCCCCCCTAGTATTAACCTCCCGCGAGATGTCAAAGAAGAAGGGGCGTAGAGGGGAGAATAACTTCTCCCCAAACTCTAGTTTTGGGGCGTCTAAATGTGTGTGGGTGTAGTACGATAGAGAGCTAAAGATGTGAGATTGGATATATGTTTGGTAGGAGGAGGATGGATGTATTGGCATTGTGTGAGACGAAGATGAATGGAAAAGGAGAAGTGGCATTTGGTGATGTGACAGGTATGGTGTCTGGGGTTGAAAGGAGGAGAGCGAGAGAAGGTGTGGCATTATTGCTGAGTGAATGGATGGTAAATAAGGTAGTGGAATGGAAAGAAGTGTCATCTAGGCTGATGTGGGTGAGGGCTAGGATAGGTAGGAAATGTTGAGCCTTTGTTAGTACGTATGGGCCAGGATGTGAGAGAAATGAGGAAGAGCAGGATGAATTCTGAAATGAACTAACTAGGTGTGTGGATGGTCTGAGTAGAAGGAACTATGTAGTTGTGTTGGGTGATTTGAATGCCAGAGTGGGTGATGGAGAGGTAGAAGGTGTTGTAGGAAAGTATGGGGTACCAGGTGGGAATAAGAGTGGTGAGAGACTGTTAGATATGTGTGTGGAGCAAGAGTTAGTGATAGGTAATAGTTTTTTCAAGAAGTTAATAAATAACTATACATGGATGAGAGTGGCAAATGGAAGAGTGAAAGAAAGAGCATTTATGGATTATGTGTTGATAGCAAAAAGCATGATTGGTAGAGTGAAAGATGTGCATGCAATTATGGGTGTGGCTTCTGGGATGTATGATCATTTTTTGGTTGAAGCAAAAGTGGTAGTAGCAAAAGAGTGAGGAAATAGAGTGGGGAGATATAGAAGGGAAATGGTGAAGGTGGAAGAGTTGAAAAAAAAAAAACAAGGGAAGAGGCGGGAATATCAGGACAGGTTGAAAGTGGCATATGACAGGGTGAAAGAAAGAGAAGTTAGGGAGTTAGAGGAGGAATGAGGGTTAATGAAAGAATGTTTTGTGGGACATGCAAGTGATGTGTGTGGAATAGGTTTGTTGGAGGTGGCATGAGGAGGGGCAGCGAATGGTGGAATGAAGGGGTGAAAATGAAGGTGGAAGAAAAAAGAGGGCTTTTGGGGAATGGCTGCAGAGTAAAAGTAGGGAGAAGTATGAAAGATATAGGAAGAAAAACGTGGAAACCAGGCGGAAGGTAGAGGAAGAGAAGAGGTTGGCAAATATTAGGTGGGGACAGGATTTTTGTAGGTCATATGAGGAGAATAAAAAGAAGTTTTGGAAAGAAGTGAAGAGAGCAAGGAAGGGTGGATCGAGGATGGAAGAGACAGTGAAAGATGTGAATGGACAGATGTTAAGAGGGAACGATGCAAGGAAAAGATGGGCAGAATATTTTGAGTGCTTGCTAAATGTTGAGGAAATAGAGAGGCAGCTATAGTGGCAGTGGGGGGTGTTCAAGTGCCAGAAATGGGAGATAAAAATGAGAGAGAGATTACAAAAGAGGAGGTGAAAAGGGCATTGTATGAAGCGAAAGCAGGTAAAGCACCTGGAATGGATGTTGTGAGAGCAGAGATGTTGAAAGAAGGGGATGTGGCTGCATTGGAATGGTTACTTGGAGTGTTTAATATATGCTTTATGTTGTCAATGGTGCCAGTGGGATGGGTGATTGCTTATATAGTGCCCCTGTACAAAGGTAAGGGAGATGTGTATGAATGCAGTAATTTTAGGGGTATAAGTTTGTTGAGTGTGGTAGGAAAAGTGTATGGTAGGATACTGATTAATAGGATTAGGGATAAGGCAGAAAATGTGATCGTGGAAGTGCAGAGTGGATTTAGGAGAGGTAGAGGTTGTATAGATCAGATTTTTATAGTTAGGCAGCTATGTGAGAAATATTTAGCAAAGAGTAAGGATGTGTATTTTGCATTTTTGGATCTTGAGAAAGCATATGGTAGAGTTGATAGAGAGGCAATGTGGAATTTTTTATATTATATTGAATTGATAGGAAACTGTTGCATGCAGTGAAGAGTTTGTATGAGGGCAGTAGAGCTTGTGTTAGGGTAGGGAATGAGGTGAGTGAGTGGTTTCTAGTGAGTGTGGGACTGAGACAGGGATGTGTAATGTCACCATGGCTGTTCAATTTGTATATTGATGGAGTCGTAAGAGAGGTAAATGAGCGAGTGCGTGGTCGAGGTTTGAAAGTTGTAGATGGGGATGATAACGAGTGGGAGCTGAATCAGTTGCTGTTTGCAGATGATACTGTGGTGGTGGCAGATTCAGAGGAGAAGCTGTGTCAGTTAGTGTCAGAATTTGGAATGGTGTTTGAGAGAAGGAAGTTGCGAGTGAATGTGGGAAAGAGTAAGGTTATGAGGTGTACAAGAAATGAGGATGGTGCTGGGTTGAATGGTATGTTGAATGGAGAGACACTTGAGGAAGTTGATCAGTTCAAGTATTTAGGCTCCGTTATAGCTGCAAATGGTGGAGTGGAAGCAGATGTGTGTCACAGAGTGAATGAAGGATGTAAAGTGTTGGGTGCGTTGAAAGGAGTGATGAAGAATAGAGGGTTAGAAATGAATGTTAAGAAAGTTTTGTATGAGAAAGTGGTTGTGCCAACTGTGATGTATGGATCAGAGTTATGGGGTATGAGAGTAAGTGAGAGACGGAAATTAAATGTGTTTGAGATGAAATGCCTAAGAAGAATTATATTGAATTTTAAAAACAAACAAACATATAGCTCTAAATACAATTTTATTCGTACTACACACGAATACAATGCTGCAAACACCACAGCATTTGTATTTATCAAGTTAATGGCTTTATCTATATTCTTATGTACAGTATTTGGTTATACTGAAGAATCATATTGAATTTAAAAAAAAAAATACCAAACACATAGCTGTAAATACGAATTTATTTGAAATACACACAAATACAAAGCTAGCAAACACAGTTGTACTATATTCGTATTTATTAAGTTAATGGCTTTATGTATCTAATTGTTTATATATATGCTTATATTGAAGAATTATACTGAATTTACAAAAAAAATACGAAACACATAGCTGTAAATACGATTTTATTCGAAATATTTTGTTGAGCGTAGTGTAAGAATCAGGCGTTAAGCGGCATTAGAAGAGGGAGAAGAATCACCGCACAGTTAATTTCCGCCCGCCATATTGTGTCTAGTGTTTTCGTCTACTCTCTCATTGTATTCGCTTGTTACTGACATTACTATGCCTCCCAAGCGTGTAAGTGATAGTTCTGATGGTAGTGCCACTAAGAAAATAAAAGCAGTCACCATGGAAATTAAAATTAAAGTGGTAAACCATGCTGAAAAGGAAGAATCTTCGAAAGACATTGGCCACACTCTCGGATTGGCCCGTATGACCGTGGCCAAGTTCATCAAACCACATGAGTAAAAGTAAGCAATACAGTACCTACAGTTTTGTATAATATTTTTATGTTTATAAGTGTAGTTTTATTATACAGTATCTTACAATGAGAACTTATAGTACAGTATTTTTTCTATAGATTATGTACTGTACTGTAAGTTCTTTTGCCTCTCCAGACTCACTTGCCCCAGTCTCCGCAGCAGCTGCCTCTCTAGCTTCCTCCTAATAAGCCAGTCTCTCCCTCCCTAATGCAAGCAAACCACATGAGTAAAACAATACAGTACCTATAGTTTTGTACTATAAAGCATTATTGTAGTGTAATACAGAACAGATATTTTTATGTTTATACATGTAGTATTTTATACTGTACATGTATCTTACAATGAGAACTTTATTTCTATAGATTAATATTAATTTAAATGGTAAGGAATATTATTAAGATTAGTTTAGTATTTTTTTATTATAGATTATGAACATATATTGTTTTTTCAATGTTCTAAATTATTTATTTTTAACATAGGTTCGAATTTAGGTGGATTCTGACTTATGTCAACATCCGCTTTAAGTCAGCTGTCAGGAACGGAACCTTGACTTCAAAAAACGAGAACCCCTGTGTGTGTGTGTCTATATATATATATATATATATATATATATATATATATATATATATATATATATATATATATATATATATATATATATATATATATATATATATATATATATATATATATATATATATATATATATATATATATATATATATATATATATATATATATATATATATATATATATATATATATATATATATATATATATATATATATATATATATATATATATATATATATATATATATATATATATATATATATATATATATATATATATATATATATATATATATATATATATATATATATATATATATATATATATATATATATATATATATATATATATATATATATATATATATATATATATATATATATATGAATCATATTATGCCCTGACCGGAATTCGAACCTAAGACACATAATTAGCATACCAAGGCACTACAAACTACATCACTGAAGGTTTAAAAGAAGTAAACTTCACAATTATTTGCTGTGCTAGGGAATGAACGCATTCTGTCTGAATGCTTTTTGTTTATATTTCAGTTTCTTCCCAGCCGCAATCATGGCTTTGTTTTTGCATTTAGTTCAAACCTCTTGCTACATGGGCATCAATAATAATCAAATGAACACATTAACATATGTGAAAACGTGAATCATATTTTGCCTCTGGCCAGGACTTGAACCTATGACACATAATTAGTGTGCCAAGGCACTACCAACTATACCACTGAAGGTCTGAAAGGACAAGCAAACCTCACAACATGGTATATATAAGTACTGTGCCAGAATCAAAATGAAGTTCATTAAAAAAAAATCAGAATATCTGGAAACCATTTATTTAGCACAGCTTCAAGATAGACATCTAGAAAATTAGAAATATACACATTCAGGTTATGAATATTTAGAATAGTGATTATTCCCAGATACAACCAGCAATGAGCACAAAATCCAAATTCAAACGTTAATCTCCTAAATAAAATTCAAAAATTTTTCCCTATGCAGATATGCAATAACTTATGCTTTAAATCTCCTCTGCAGCTAGACAGTTTCTACTGGCTACACATTAGGATATTTACAGATCTGATTTCTCACTGTGATGCTACAAGAAAAAGTATTTTATTCAAAGTTATTCATATTAAACATCTTTCAGCGTACATTCTTCAAGCATCTGTAATGGCAATTCTAATGTTAATGTTGTTGTAGCATCCTCTTTGTCATTGTCATGATTTTCATTGTCATAGACATAGCTATCACCATCATCTTCATCGTAGTCATCATCGTAGAAGCCACTTTTCATGATATCATAATCTTTTCCCCTTGCTAAGGTCTACTTGACCATACAAGATAAGCTAAAGGTAAAATGAAATAGAAGAATGTGGAAAAACTTATGTCTTATATCTACAAGCTCTGAACAGCTTAATAGAAGCACATGAAACACACTGAACGGAAACTATCACAAACATAACAATCAATGATGCACAACTCTGCACTTTTGATTTCTCTTCTAGGGTAGAGAGACAAGAACTCCACCTCTTTATTCCCGAGGCTGCAAAAAAAAAAAAAGTTAACTGACTGGGGTGGAACATGGGGGCTTGGAATCCCTCCCTTTTCATCATATCATTCTCCTCTTTTTATGCACTGAAAGCTATAAACTGCTTTGGCACTGAAAATTCTAGTATCTAAATAAAGTATCTATATCTAGTATCTACACCATGAACTAGCTCTATCACATCCAAAACAGATGTCTTAAACACAGTACTGTACTGTATATTGCTGCACCATTGCAACAGCAATTGAAAAATTATGTACAGAAAAAAGTAATACACTAACAAAAATAGAATGGAATCTAAATTTTCCAAATAACAACAATAACTCAAATAATTCATATATCATTTACTAAATAAGATGATTCATAAAAATATAATTCTCTCTAATACAAACAAAAATAAAAACGAGTGATGAAGACTTTGTAGAGCAACAACAGAAATATACTACACGACTTCTTTGCAAAGCTTTCACAAATCTGTTCCAGCAAAGAAAACTCACTTACTGCACATAGCAGAACTAAGTATACTTCATAGTATACACTTGAAGACTCGAGGTTTACTTTCAATTCTACAACAGCACAAATATTTCCTATAGCTATATAAAGAAAATTCATCTAGACATAAAATTACTGTGGAAATAGGATTTTAAAAAGCTGAGAACAAAAATATATATACAAATAAAATGACCGTAATCTCCTTTCGTAATCTCCTTTGTAAAGAGGATGGCCAAGTCAAAGCACACATTCATAGCAGCTAATATATCTCGATCACTCCTATTAGCTCCTTGGTGATAAAGGGCTACCACAATTTCCCCCCACCACAACTGCTTGAATCGACCATATGGTAAGTGGGCAAGGATCTTCTGGGTAAAAACACAAATTAAATACGAAAAGGTAAGTTATTACAGTTTTACAGATTTTAAATGGAAGCAATTAAGATATTCTACAAAGAAATCAGTGCTACATTGATGACCTTGATAAGGTAGGAAAAAGTTACTGATATAAAAATAAACAACTTGATGAAACGAGACGCTAAACAATCTGAATCTAGTATAGAGGAGTAACTCCAGGGTACTCTAGGGGTATTCATATTAACAAGTCAAGTCACCTAATCCAACCTAACCTAACAAATTAAGGGGTAATTTAACATTACATAGAGGGTTCTGAGGGTTACTAATCTCAAGATCCAACAGTCTATATTAAGATTTTGAGCTATCCTAAATTAACAATACATAGAAATAAATTTATTTGCATTGAAAAATTTAAATTAAATACAGTGTGGGACAAAGTCACAGTTTCAATTTTTTCTCTATTCCACCCTTCTGGGTGAGGGATTACTTTGATGTATGTATATACAGTCGTTCCCTAGGTCGTGATTACCTAATTGTGTTCCTAGGCGGGAAAGAGCCCAAAGCTCGTATCTTCCCGTCTCCTGATCGGTTCCATTTTTAGACTTAGTGATACTTATCATACCTGTCCTTAAAACTATGGATTGAGGTAGCATTAACTACCTCCTCGCTTAGCGAATTCCAATTATCAACTACTCTTACACTGAAAAAGTATTTCCTTACATCCTGCAAACAAGTTTTCTTCCGAAGCTTCAAACTATGACCTCTAGTTCTAGAGCCAGCCATATCGAAATATCGATCCCTATCCACTCTATCATAACCGTGAAGGAATTTAAAGACTGTCACCATATCCCCCCTTACTCTTCTAGCTTCGAGTGATGGCAAGTCTAATTCCCTCAGCCTCTCATCATAACCGAGATTGCGTATTTCTGGCACCAGTTTCGTGGCATGTCTTTGAACTTTTTCAAGCTTAGCTATGTGCTTTTTCAAGTGCGGATTCCAAAAGGGGGCTGCATATTCGAGTTTTGGCCTCACATAGGTTACATAAATATTTCTGAACATTTCCTTGTCCATGTGCCTGAAGGCTACCCTTACATTTGATAAGAATGCATATGCTGCCCTTACTACGCCATTTATATGTATTTCTGGAGACAAATCTGCCAATATGTTTACTCCTAGATCTCTCTCATTTTCTGTCTCCTGAAGTTGTACTCCAGCCACCGAGTAGTCAAGCTTGGGCCTTCTTGCACTTGTACCCATTCTCATTACCTTACATTTTGAGGTATTGAATTTCATTAGCCACTTTTCTGACCACTCATGCAGATTATTTAGATCCTCCTGAAGTTCTCTACCATTGTTCTCGTTTTTTACTTTCTTCACAATCTTTGCATCATCTGCAAACATATTCATGAATGAATTTACAGACTCTGGTAGGTCATTTACATATACAAGGAACAAAAGTGGCCCTAACACTGAACCCTGTGGAACTCCACTACTAACTCTTCTCCATTCAGACACTGAGTGTCTTACTCTAACCCTCTGTTCCCTTCCTTCTAAGTAAGTTTTTATCCATTCCAAGACATTTCCACCTATTCTAGCCATTGATTGCAGCTTCCTAATAAGTCTCCCATGTGGAACAGTGTCAAACGCTTTCTGGAAGTCTAGGAATATGCAATCTGCCCAGCCCTCTCTTTCCTGTAAGATTTGGCTTACCTCATCATAAAATTCTAATAAGTTTGTTACTGTTGATCTTCCTTCTCTGAAGCCATGTTGCCTCACTGACAAAAAGTTGAAGGATTCCAAGTGAAGAGAGATATGTTTCCTTAGTAGTTTCTCCATAACTTTGCAAACTATGCTGGTCAAGGAAACTGGTCTATAGTTCAGAGCCGTATCCCTCCTTCCCTTTTTGAAGATAGGTATCACATTTGCTTGTTTCCAGCATCTTGGAATCTCCCCCGACTCCAATGACTCCTTAAATATGATACTTAGTGCCACTGATATTGTGTTTGCGCATTTTTTAAGCACATGAGGGGATATGTCATCAGGACCTGTAGCTTTATGAACATCTAAATCCATCAGCGCTTTGCATACCTCTGTGGCTGTAAGGTTGATGTTCTCTAATACCGGCCCTTGAGCTTCTATCACTGCAATCTGAGGGGGTGGGGTATTTTCTACTGTAAATACTGACTGAAACTCCTTGTTCAATTCTTTGCAGATCTCTTCGTCCGTCTCAGTGATGCTTCCATCCGCTCTCTTTAGCCTTAAAACCTGTTCTTTTACCTTCAGTTTTCCTCTGATAAAGCTGTGGAAAAGCTTGGGATTTTCTTTCGCCTTCCTGGTGATGTCCCTCTCATAATCTTTCTCTGCCTCTCTCCTTTTACTTAGGTAGTCATTTCTTGCTCTTTTGTAGGTTTGCCAGGCATTTATGTTTTTTCTCCTCCTATACCTTTTCCAGCATTTGTCTCTCCACTCCTTAGCTCTTTTACACCCATTATCGAACCATTTCTCTCTGGCATGAATTACACCTACTTTGGTGACAGGTATGCAGCAATCTACAATCTTCCCATATTTCTCACAAAAGATGTCATACATTTCTTGTACAGATTTGTTGTAAAATAAGGTTCTCCAGTCAATAACTGCAAAAAGCTCATTCATTTTGATGTAATCTCCTTTCTGATAGTTCCTCCTCATGTCCTCAGTGCCTCTACTCTCAGGAAGAATGTCTTCAATGATATACTCCATCAACAACACACAGTGGTCACTCTTTCCAATTGGTGGTTCATACTCAATATTTTCAATATCCAACACATTATCTGTGAACACCAGATCAAGTAGTGATGGCTCATCCCCACCCCTGGCTCTTGTTGGTTCCATTACATGTTGGTGTAGGAAATTCCCTTGTACGCAATCTAGGAATCTTGCCCCAAAGGAGTCCTCACCACTGTGTGGGTCAAGATTTATCCAATCTATCTCTTTGTGATTAAAGTCTCCCATAATCAAAATCCTACATTTTTTCTCCCGCGCCATGTTAACAACTGAGTTTATGACTTCAATCGTACCTATATGACTTTCCTCATAAATTTCAAGCCTATTTTGGTTCCTTGGTGGGTTGTATACAACAGTTATTATAATGCTCTCTGACCCAGTATTTATGCGAGCAACAAGAAATTCCCTGAACTCACTTTCTATAGCCAAGTTTATCTCTTCAACTTGAATCCTCTCACTTATGAGCAGTGCTATCCCTCCACCAGTCCTCTCAGATCTTTCGACCCTTAGTATTCTGAAGCCCTTAGGAAAAACTGTGACACTGTTTATGTCCTCACTCAACTTAGTCTCTGTAATTGCTACTATATCTGCCTTACTGTTGTGAATCCTATCTTTTAATTCTACTGCCTTACCAGCTAATCCATCAGCATTTGTGTATAACAATCTTAATGAGGCCCCATCCCCTGATCTTCTGTCATTATCTTCTTTATCTCCCCTTTGTCTGGAAGTATTCCGTAACGAAAATTTTTCTTCTCTTCTTCATTTCTTTCATCATTTAACCTTCTTGCCTCTTGCAACAAGTTTTTGATCTTTCCCATCTCTTCCTGTGTTCTGTATCATCTAATGAACACTTCTTTGCATTCTTGAAGGTCTTTTAGACTTTTTTTTCTCAACAATATTTCCCTACATGTCTCCCCTCTCTCAAAGGTTACTTTTGTTGGTCTCGGCTTTCCTTCCCTCGAATATTTACCTAGTTGGTGTATGTTTACAATATCCTCAGGACCACATACTACTCCAAGCTTTCTTATCAGGTCTACAACCCTAGCTTTATTTTCTTCAAGTCTCCCCTGCCATGTTGGCTCCTGGGATTCACTTATGCCTGAGATTACCACTGTCTTCTCCTTATCAAGTGCCTGTCTGATGAGTGGGTTTGCCCTTTCCATCGTGTTGGTATGTAAGTGTACTGATCATCAGGAAGCATCTCGGGAAGGTAATCCCTCACCCAAAAGGGTGAAAAAAATCAAATATTGAAAACTTACATTTGGTCCACCCTGTATATACTACTTCAAATACTCCATTGCAAAATGCAGACCTCAAATGTTACATCAGATAAAACAGCATTAAATTACATATAACAGATATTCAACTCTTAGTAAAATCTTTACGTTTTCTACATACATGTGATTCCAAGATATCATGGACTAACAATTGTCAAAAAAAAATTAAGTAACGATTAACTGAACAAAATATTAAAATACTTTGCAGACTACCTGGTTAGACAAAGTTAGATACAAATTTTATGTATTAAATCCAATAATAAACATACGTAATATTTCTTTTTAATTACAGGTTACAAGTTAACAGTACAATATATTGTTACAGCAACTTACAACAGAAGAAAATATGAAATACATATAATTAAGTGGAATATAATTTATCAATTACTTAACTGTTACACAAAGTGATTCACACACATTTTTACATACATATACAATTGCCTCAATCCTCCTTGAAAAGGGGATGGCTTAGTCAAAGCACACACATTCACCAGAAGCTTCATTCTTTCTAGCTCCTAGGGGATAAAGGGCTGCTAGAATTTCCCCTCATAATACTTGGGTCATCCACAAGGTGTGGGCAAGGATCTTCTGCCAAGAGGCCCTTTATACCAAATATATAAACTACCTCACCAAGTGCATACAGTATTACAGTGCTACTTGATTAATCACTAGTATTCTTGAAAAGCAATATATATCTTCCTTATATCTATTCAAGACTAAGCAGATGTCTTAAGCTTATTTTTTTTCTATCATTTAATGTGTCACTAATAATCCCATTATGGGGGATGGAGAGAGACAGGTTGGTGCTGGAGAATTGGGCTGGATGCCCTTCCTAACACACCAAGGCTTAATCTTGGTCTGTCACCTCCAGATTTGAGTGCTCTAACCACATCGCCAGCTCCAACCTGTCTGTATCCACCCCCATTCATTGGGACTTTTCGTGGCACTTAATATGGTGCAATTTCATATATGAAGATATATCATAAAATTTAATCAAAACGTCTCAAAAGTTTTGTTGGAAAAATCAATATAAGTTTTAATTTATCATGATTTTTCTTCATGGTAAATCAGTTTTATATTTTCCATGTCTTTTAGCTCTTTGAAATCAAGACCACCTGGATTATCACAACCAGTCTGGTTTCACCAAAGAGGATATTGCCCACTTACTCAGTGGACAACCCAAGTAGGGTGATGGGGGGAATTGTGGCAGCCCTTTATCCCAAGGAGCCAAGAGGAGTGATCGAGTTATATTAGCTTCTGGTGAAAATGCATGCTTTGACTCAGTCACCCCTCCTACAAGGGGGATTGCAGCCACTGTATATAAGAATGTATCTTCCCATAATTATAACTATTAGAGGTCTACATTACATACATTGTTATTGATATAAGAACAGATACTATCAAACCTTCACATTACCAAATTCCTGGGCTAAGTACATTCAAGTGCAATACTTGGATACCTTAAGTATCCTGCCTTCACATATAATGACTAGATTTGCAGAAAAAGTTTCACAACTTGCTCATGGTTTATGTTCGTCCAACTGAAATGTCTGTTTCCAAATCTGGCTTTGTGTATTCACATGACGATACAGTTCCCTCATAAAGTAGCCCCAAGTCAAGGTCTGTCAAATTAGCTGCAAAAGATATATGGGAATAAGAAATGATAGGTTGGTAAAAGCTAAGATATATTGGAATAAGAAAGCACAAATAAGTAAAAACAAAGATATATGGGAAGAAGAAAGCATAAATAGGTAGATATAATTTCATTACATACCACAATAAAATTAACTAAAAGTGTAAAGTACAAAATTCTGCAGCATTTTTCTGCTCAGTGATTAGAACATGCGACTTAAGAAATGACAAACTAATTATCGAGCTCACCATGGGGCATCCAACTTTAATTCCCCAGTTCTAAAATGTTTGTGTCCATCCCCATTTAAATAGGAATTAAGAGTGACACATAAAAAAGGCAAACAAATTTTCTTCCTGCAGGGTCTGCATCTAAATTTTTTACATAGTATCTTCTCATGCAAACCACAGAAGGATGACTAAAGAAGAGAGTAAGTTGTGAAAAGGACAAAACCAATACTTTCACATTTTTCACAAGCAGACCCAAGTGTACCCCACGTAATTCTCAACGACATATTGTAGTGCAAATGGTATATTGAGCTATAGTACGCATCGTTTCATTACCATAACTTCTATTTCTTAAACTGCATTCATCCTGGGGGCCACGATAGTACACTGCTGTAAAGCACTTTTCTCAGTAAGTGATAAACCCTTGTTCAAGTCCACTGTTGGGTGTTATGTTATAAAAGGCATCCAGTCTGAATTCCTCAGCTCCAACCTGTTTGTGTCTACCCTCATTCATGAGGGAATTAATAGTAACATAAAACGACAAATACTGATTTTCACAATATCCATCATTTCTAGCTAATAATACACAACAGTCTACTTCTACTCAGTCCAAACTTCTAGTTTTGCTCCCATATATTTGATTCTCACTGATCTATAAAGTTGGATAAAAGACACTTTTTCCTTCTTTATGTATCAATATTAATCCCCATAATAAGGGTGAAAACAGGCTAGAGCTAGGGAAATATGACTGGATACCCTTCCTAACGCCCTTCAATTGAATTTGATCGTGGCTCTGTCACCTCCTGAGTCACATACTCTAACTTTTGCACTACTGTGGTCCACAAGTTGGATTAAACATAATGCCCAAATATACCCATCAGCAAGAGGGAGACATTTAAATGCCAGAGAGGTAAGTCTAATAAAGGACTTGTCCTCCCTTTTTCTTTGCCACAATACAAAAGCTATACAAGAAGAGTACCGGCAAAGTATGCTCCACATGCAGCCATCTGCTAGTTTCTATGGGACTGAGATGAAGCCCATAAGCCATATTTATTGTGCTTCAGCTGCATGCAGCCAACCTGCTAGTTTCTATGAGACTGGGAATCATGTATAATAATAAGAAAAACTTTTAATAACCTTGTTGCAATTAATCATCACAAAAATATTATTGATGTATGATAATATGAACGAGTTCTAATAATCAAGTTGCAATTTATCATCACAAACAAATTATTCATGTATGAAAATATGAAAGCCTTCAGATAATCAATTTGCAATTGATCATAAAAAAAATTATTCAAGCATGAAAATATGAAAGACTTCTGATAATCACATTGCAATTAATTTTTACAAAATATATTAACTAACCTTTAGCAGTCAGCAAATCTAGAAATGTATCGAAGGGGGATAAACGATCTGCCGTGGGGAATGCCGTCAAGCCTGAAATATGATATTTAAAGAGCCAAATTGGACCTAAATATAATGCCAATATAAAAAAGGTCACCACTCTAAAGGTTAAAGGTCTTAAATGAAAGACAGAAGCAAGTAACAGTGATAGCACAAAGCCCAACTATATTTTTACTATAAAGTTGAGGCCCACGCCCCTTCTCCAATAACATCGCTTCAGTGATCTCTAAGCAATGGCTGAATAATTAGTAGACCTACAAGAAATCACTGACTCTCCAGTCAATTGTCCAATTTAATTGATAACACAATGAGTCAGTGAAAACTAATCCTACCTTGAGCCAGGATAGAACCTGAAACCAGTAAATTACCAGCTCCAAACACTACCAATTTACATAATGTAAAGTATATATGATTTAGATCCTACTATAAAATTGCCTGCTTTTCCTGTGGTGGGAAACCGTGGCAGCCCTTATCTCCTATGAGCAAAGTGGAGTGATCAAGGTATGTTAACTTATTGTGCACGTGTGCTTTGGCTTGGCCATCCCACTTACAAGGGGGCTTCTGGCATTGTATATGTGCATAATTCTGAAATAGTACGAGTTTAATCCCTCCATATCAATGAAAACAAAATGATAGATTCTAATTACTTTAAAAGGACTTTTCACAACAAATTTAAAAAGCATGATTCTTTACTGTAATTAAAACTCAAGGGATACCTTTATTTTGAAGATGCTGGGCATTAATTCTAGCTGACTGTGTTGGAGTGCGAGGCTGGCCAGGGCCCTCACCAGCGAGGATGGATGCAGCGTGTAACCTTGATCGCAATATTAGAGACATGGGATGTTGCCAGTACTGAAGAGCTCTTAAGCTTCTCACCAGTGGCACAGATGATATAATCTCTAATTTCCTCTCAACATTCTTTGGTGTGTCATCCAAATCTGAAATTTGCAGTTGTGCTAATATTACCAGTATTGAACCTTCTAAAATATGCATTCATATTATTATACTTGTTTTTTGATGCTTTGTGTCACTATTAATATTCATTCGAATGTGGGGGACACAGACAGGTTGAAGCTGGGGAATTAAGCATGAATGCTCTTCTTAATGCTTCGCGATGGGCTGGAAAAGTGATATGTCACTTCCCAACTCGACATGAAAATTTAATTTTGTCAATATTAATCACCAATTACAAGAGTGGACACAGACAGGATAGTACTTGGGAGCTAAAGCTGGATGTCCTTCCTGACAAGCCACAGGAGGCTCGATAGTGAGTCTGTTATCTCTCAGGCTGAGTGCGCTAACAACTACTCTACTGCAGTTCGCTGATACTATTATTACAATCTATTTAACATATATCACTTACACGTTTTTTGTTACAACTTACCATATATAATTTCCCTCAGTACGTCAACATTCAACTGCAATACGCCTCTTCGGACATACTGCATGAATACATGATGTGGTAAACACCTGTGTGCGAGATATGAGAGGAAGGAATTGTATCCCTGGGGTAAGGGATAGGCCACAGCATCAGTTGCGGAATGATAACGTTCCAATAACGTGAAGAGTCTCGTTGCGACAGCCTCGTCTAGTTGTTCTCTTAAGTAATGATATTGACATTAAAGACTGAATTAGTCTGAAAGTAACTTTATAATGAACTGGAACTAATATAAGTTTTGAAACGGATTTAAATAGACTAAAAAACGAGAGTGAGTGAAACTTTTCAGTAAAATAAAGTGTAGACAAAATTTTATAAGACTCAAACATTGATTCTCTACTTCAATATCAACATCCCTTAATAAAAACGAATATAATGCTTATAGTCATGCAATGAAACTCCAAATTAAGGATGAAAGAATCACAATAAAGACGTTTCTAAATAAAACAACAATGAGTGTCCGTCTACCTTTACAGAAATTTTGGTATGAAAGAGCGCAAACAGGTGGATGAGTTTTCTATTTAATAGCGAATAAATATTAGTTGTGGATTTTCATTATAAGGGCATCTCAAGAGTTGGGGAAGAGAAAACACCTCAAGTGTATTCCTGTATATTATATGATCTGAGTAATACTTGGGATCTTGTTTAGAAGAGTAACCCCAGGGTGCTCTAGTTTACTAGCTTATTCACATTTAGAAGGAAAGTCGCCTAATTTAACATAACCTAACAATAGATGGGGTTATTTAACTTAACATGGGGTTCTAGGATATACTCATCTTCAAACAATCCAAATCTTGACAGGAAAAGGAAGGGTTAGAAATTTCATCTTTCTAAAATATATGTCTTTGATCTTGCCATAAAACAGCTTTCACATTTTGTTAAGCTGTTGTCACCCTCTTTTATTCAGAGGAATGTGAAATTATCTTGAAAGAGAAAGATAATCGAGGAAGGACACTGGATATCACAAAATGATGACTTTCCATAAACACTATTATATACCACATACAGTTTCACTGCGAATACCCCCTGTCTATCGTAAGCTCACGTACAACTGTAACAGGAAGATATAAAAATGATGGGAAAAGTGCATGCTTATTTTGATTAAGCTAAGATATGCAGATTTTTATCTGTTGTTATTACAAGTGGAGAAAGAGAAGAAGCGAGAGAAGAAAAGAGGTGCTAAAAGTGAATGAATTGTATAAGAAAGAGAAAGACTGAGAGTATAAGGCTAGTGTGAGCAATGTGTGGAATGTAGTGAAAGAGAAAGTGGAGGAAGGAGTGGAAGAAGAATGGGGCTGTTTCAAGGAGGAAGCTATGAAGTGTGCTGAGGCAGTGTGTGGAAGGAGACTAACTGGTGGAAGTAAAAGGAAAGGTAGTGAATGGTGGACTGAGCAGGTGAGTGCAGTAGTGGCTGAAAAGAAGCGGACTTATGAGGAATGGTTGCAGGTAGGTAATGTAGAGACGTATGAAAGGTATTGTGCAAAGAGGAGGTTAGCGAAGCACATGGTGAGGGAGGCAAAGAGAGAAGTGGATGTAAGGTGGGACAGATGCTGGTCTGAGAACTTTGAAAGGAATAAAAAGATGTTTTGGAAGGAAGTGAAAAGAGTGAATAAAGGTAAATGTGTTAGGGAAGAGAGAGTAAAAGGACCAGATGGGCAATTGCTAGTGGATGAAATAAAGGTGAGACAGAGATGGGCTGAATATTTCAAGAAGCTGCTGAATGAGGTAGATGATAGAAAGGCAGAGATTGTGGCTGTGGAAAACGAATGGAGAATGCCAATGTTAAGAGATGAGAATGATAGAGATATAACAACCAGGGATAGATGGGTGTCATGCTAAATGCTTGTCAAAAGGTGGGGAGGCATTAGTAGAATGGATGGTAAGGTTGTTGAATGTATGTTTTCAGGAAAGGGAGGGTCCCAGTTGAATGGAGGAGAACATGAGTAGTTCCACTTTACAAAGGGAAGGGAGATAAGTATGAGTGTAGTAGTTTTAGGGGAATTAGTTTGTTGAGTATAGTTGGTAAAGTATATGGAAGAGTGTTAATCAAGAGAATTAGGAAAGGTACTGAGAAATTGATTGAGGAAGAACAGTGTGGGTTCAGGAGAGGAAGAGGGTGTGTGGGTCAAGTGTTTCCGGTAAGACAGATGTGTGAGATGTTCTTTGAAAAAGGTAGGGACACATTTTAGGCCTTTATGGATTTAGAGAAAGCGTATGACAGGGTAGGTAGAGGGGTTGTGGAGGGTGTTGCGACTATATGGAATAAGTGGAAGTTTTTTGAATGCTGTAAAGTTTTTATATGAATAATAGAGCATGCGCGAGAGTTGAGAATGGTATGAGTGATTGGTTTGAGGTGAATGTTGGGTTACGTCAAGGTTGTGTAATGTCGCCATGGTTGTTTAATGTGTATATGGATGGAGTGGTAAGGGAAGTAAATGAAAGAGTATTAGACATAGTCTTAGAACTAGTGGGTGAGGACGGAAGGTTGTGAAAATTGAGTCAGATGCTATTTGCGAATAATACTTGTACTGGTGGCTGATACTGAATATAAATTGAATTATTTCGTGACTGAGTTTATTAGTGTGTGTGAAAGAAGGAAGTTGCGGGTGAATACTGATAAAAGTAAAGTCATGAGATGCACGAGGAGTGTTAATGTTGGCAGACTGAATGTAGGAGTGAATGGAGAGTTGCTTGAAGAAGTTGAGAGTTTTAAGTATCTGGAGTCGCATGTATCAAGGAGTGGACGAGTGGATGTAGAGGTAAATCAAAGAGTGAAGAAAGCAAGTAAATGTCGAGGTGGGTTGAAAATTGTAATGAGATATAGATATTTGGGGATAAATGCAAAGAGAAGGATATATGAAGGTGTGATTATGCCGAGAGCATTGTATGGAAGAGAGACTTGGAATGCAAGAAAGGATGAAAGGAAGACGTTGAATGTAATGGAGATGAGGTGTTTGAGAGGTATGATTGGCGTATCTAGAATAGATAGAGTAAGAAATGAGGATGTCAGGTAGAGAACGGGTGTTGGAATGAAGCTGTTGGACAGGTTAGATCGGAGAGTGTTGAAATGGTTTGGACACATGGAAAGGATGAGTGATGAACGAATAGTGAAGAGAGTGTGGAGTGCAGACATGATTGGAATTAGGTCAAGAGGGAGACCTAGAATGAGATGGAAGGATGACATGAAAAGAGCACTGAATGCACGTGAAATGTCAGTGGAACAGGATAGAGTGTGTGCAAGCGATAGGAATGAGTGGAGGAAGATTGTGCATATATGACACGGCCCAAAGGGATTTCTCACAACTGCTAGCTCAGTGAACTGTGGTGGACGGGTGTGAAGGGATTTGCCAAGTGATGAAGTGGTGGGGGTAAACCAGCTGCGGCTGTCGGGCCTAATTGTATAATATCCTTGTCCGCCTACCTTGTGGGTAACCCAAGCAGGTGAAAGGGGGGGAGACGTGGCAACCCTTTATCCCCAAGGAGCTGAGAGGAGTGGTTGAGGTGTGTGTGGAACGTGGTGAATGCGTGTTTCTTGGCTCGGCCACCCCCCTTACAAGGGAGAATGAGGCATGTGCATATGTATATGCATATGTATGGTTGCAAAAATAAGTATGTAAAGTAAAATCAGAATTTACACTTAGGGAATAAGTTTTGGCAACTTACATAAATGTAAATCCCTTTTCACTCTTTTCCGTGGGGACCAGTGTTTGGGAAGAGCACAGGATGGAACATAACCGTCGAGAAACCTGAAATTTTAAATGAACATAGAATTCTAAACAATATAAGGAATTTAAAGGAGGCAAGAATACTTCCTCCATGTTCAAGTGTCGTAAAACTCGACTAAGTGTCATTCACTGAGTATAATATATATACAGTAACCAGTTTATCGGTAAATATAGTCTATCTATCTATACTGTATACAAAAGCCACAATCCCCAGTGTAAAGTGGGTAGCTGAGTAAAAGAAAAAACTTGACTCTTTGTTGGAGGATATACAAAGGAGAGGATTCCCAGTCCCTTATCTCTGCTCAACCTAGTTGACCTTTAAAGCACACTGGGGAACACAGAAGAGGTATTCTTGCACATGTATAATTTATAGAGAATTTCTTGAGTGATATCTTTGCCTATACTTTTTAAAAATATTTTGTCTCATTAGAAAAAGAAAATGTATCATACATATAACAGTACAAGGTGGTTAAAAGGTCCATCTATGTAAAGAGCATGTTAAAAGCAGCCCAGTGATTAAAACGTTAAACTCAGGAAGTGACAAACCCATATTCGAGCCCACCAAAGAGCGTTAGAAAAGGCATCCAGCCTTGATTTTTCAGTTCCAACCAGTCTGTGTCCACCCAATTTATATGGGGATTAAGAGTGACATAAATCGTAAAAAAAGCATCATAGTATCATATACATGAAAAAAATAAGGCTTTACCTGCAGCTGCGTGCAGACGAATTTACTGGCGACAGCATGCACTCGCATGGGTGATTCGTGTGGAAAGTGTTTCAAGCAGTACATACTTAGCTCCCTTAGTGTCTGCAAAAGATACCAGGTTATTAAATACCTACTGATCTTCACGAAATATGAGTCTAATAAGTAATTGCACAGACTTTTCACTATAAAAGTAAAGTAACTCAGAGCATGAAGTTTTAACTACATTATGGTCAAATTTCTACAATCTGTTCAAAATATCTTGTCAGTATGTACAGTATCTCTACAAAACAATCAAAAACGGCTGTATTACAATTATTTATTTTAGGTAAAAATTTAATTCTGATTTAGTACCAATCAGTACATACATTCCCCAACTTACGAACAAAGTGGGTTTCAGAAGTCCATTTGTAAGTAAAATGGTTTATAAGTTGTGTTTATGTAAAAAAAAAGTACTGCAAAGTACATACATATGCAGTACTGTACATTACTAAGGCTAAAGACACTTAACTACTACTTAAACAAAAAGTATAGAGTATTACTGTATTTTAATACAATAATAGGAATGTAATAATACAGTACAGTACAGTAATACATACAATAATACATGCGTAGATAATGGGTAGGTTTTTTCGTATCTGTGAATGTTCATAACTTGGTTGTGTGTAAGTAAGGAAGCGTCTGTATTCAAGAAGTTCTATTCCATACCACAAGGGTGTGGTATGAATTGCCTAGCCATGTTGTTGAGTCAATGGAGCTTCAAAAGTTTAAGCCAGACACAAATAAGTTTTCATAAACTAGACTTTGATGCTAAATTTGTAAAATTATTGTGTAATAATCCCAGCATAGCAATGCCGAGTTGCACCATTTCATGTAATTTAATATTTTATCTATCTTCTCTTTTTCCTTTTCCTAACCAGGTTGTTTCCCCAGCTGGAGCTATTTGGTTAATAATTTCTTAACTTTTTCCAGCTGGACTTGTTGCTTGGCTTATAATAATAATAATAATAAAAATAATAATAATATTAATAATAATAACAATACTAATAATAATAATAATAATAATAATAATAATAATAACAGCGCAGTTTTTCCTACTGGTCTTGGGTTTGAATCCTGACAAGGGAGGTAGATTATTTAAAGACAATAATAATAATAATAATAATAATAATAATAATAATAATAATAATAATAACAATAATTATAATAATAATAATAATAAAATTAATAATAAAAATAATAATAATAATAATAATAATAATAATAATAATAATAATAATAATAATAATAATAATAACAATAAATATAAAATTAGTAACAATAATAAAGCATTAATAATAACACAGCTATATTTTACCACAGACAGTAGATGTTCTAGCTTGGACGAAGTGGTATTTTCAGCCTCGTTAAATGGCAATGGATCAAACATGAGATGGGCGAGAGTTAGTCCTAATGATGTAATGGTGAGGCCACCCACAAGTGGACTGGCTGGAGACACTGGAGTGCTTCCACAAGACAATGCTTCAGGCTGTTGAATATATATATTCGAGAATAGAGCATTAATGACTTATAAGTTATTGTTCGCAGTTTTATGGGTCACTATTAATCCCATTCAAAGAGGGGTAAACACAGAAAGGTTGGAGCTGGAGAATTACAGTTGGATGCCCTTCCTGACAACTTGCAGTGGGCTCAAACACAGGGTTGTTACATCCTGAGGTGAGTGCTCTAACTGCTGCACTACCATAGTCCCCAACAAGAGCAAATTATATAATGGGATGCTAAGTCTGCCATTACTGTATTCATGTTAATTTAGTAATTATATACATAAGGAAACCTTGATAAATTATACAATCCTTTGGTATCACCTGACGGCGATTAATCTTATAAATGTGAGTTTTCCATATATGAAACATATTATTTCATGAGGTAAATTATGACTGTTCCACATATGAAAATGGATACTTTCAAATTAGAGCACAATTCTCTCAGTGGAAGTCAATATCAGGCATCCGATGTAGTGCTGCCATACATGAGCCGATGGTTTTTCCAATCGTCAAGGGGGCAGTATGAGATTTTTGCACTGGGGTGTGGCAGATTGCTTGTGCACTGAGGTGCCATTAATTTTGTTGATAAGTATTTATAAATTCACAAATACTGTATATAAAAATCTAACAGTAATGTATCAATAACCAATGCTCTGTATATGATTAGTACAGAGGAGTAAAACATATAAAAATGTTTAACTATAGATAATTATCCATTTAACAATCTAACCAGTCTAAAATAGGTACTCTGTCTTACCTTATACGTATCTAAAGAGACCATGAGTTTATCAACAACATCAGTGAGACTGAAGCGGTTGTGATGTCTCTTACTAGTATGCTCCCACAGTTTAGTCCAAGTGTCAGTCAGAGATCGCACTACTCTCTCACGAGGAGAGAGAAGCATAATACATGCATTCTCTAGGAAGCAATATGATATCCTCACATTTTCTTCAACTGGGGATTCCTGGGAGAATGAAATTTAAATGTGTCACAATGACGCCAAATCAAAATAGTCACATTCTACTTTATTCCACAGCATGAACAATTCTATAACTTGCAGTTCTTGTTGTTTGCCGTTTAATATGTTATTATCAATCCCCATTCATATTGGAGTGGACACATACAGGTAGGAGTTGGGGAATTAAGGCTGGATGTCTTTCCTATAAGGCTCATGCTGTTTGCAATTTTATTTTTCACTATTAATCCCCATTCGAATTGGGGTGGGCACAGAAAAACTGAAGCTAAAGAATTAAGACTTGATGCCCTCCCAGATGCCTCTTGGTGGGCTCGAACAAGGGTTTGGAACTTCCTGTGTTTAGCGCTCTAACCACTACACTACTGCGCTTCCCTCTACAATGTAAGGCTTTAAGAATCAATAATACTAAACTAGCAAGAGATATTAAGATATAAAAAGGAAAAAATACTGAAACTTATAACAACAACATCAAATATTATTGTATAGATATAAGAATAAAAAATACTCAAATTAGCTAAAGGCTAGAGGTTAAAGGTCTGTAATGAATGGTAGAAAATTGCCAGATGAGTCAATTTTCTTTGCCAGTCTCGTTGTCACACTCAGAAAAAAAAAAAGAAGCAAGGGACAGTGATTGCACTAGAGCCATATTATATCACCAATTCAGCCGGGGCCCCCCCTCCAATCACGTGGACCCAATGATCTCCAGGCAATAGCTGAGTAATCAGATAAACCTATCAGAAATCACTGACCCCCCAATTATTTTCCCAATTCACTAAGTAATGACATGAGACAGTGAAAGCTAATCCAACCCAGGGCCAAGATCGAACCTGGACCCAGTATATTACCATCCCCAAACACTACCACTCAACTTTATACAATTCTAGCAGGTGAGCTATGGAGGCATCAACTTACAATATACTCTGTATCTGATGTGAATGGTGCTGTTGTGATTGGCAGTAATGAGATGAGATGACCAGCATCTGAATCGATGTGCTTATGGACAGCAGCGTACGTTTCCCCAACCAAGTACTCTTGTAGTAATGCTGGAGTGTCCAAATTGTAGGGGTCTTCACATACACTCCACATCAGCTGCAAAAATAACAGTTAGGGCAAAGTAAATAATGGACAAATAATATCAATCACTGAACAATTTCTGTAAGCAGCGGTGATAATAGTTACGGCAACCTAAACAAAGAATATATAATATCAATCATTAAAAACTTCATCTTCAACAACAAAATGGAGGAATCATTCCCAAATACAGAGCAGATTTGAATATAATTACTCAAATATATTGAATTCAAAAACATTAAAAAAAATCATGAAAAGTTCATATCATGACAGTTTCTGTTAAACTGAAGTGAGTATCAGTGTTAGCATGAGTAATATAGTGTCTGTGTTGTGCTACAGGATATAACTGAAGGACTAGCATGGAAAGCATTCTGACAAGAAACAGTGTAATACGGTGTATATAAATATATAGATACTGTACAACCTAAAACACTGTATATTGTATACGGGTGTATATACTTAATGAATAGCATAGAAAGCATTCTGACAGGCTAAACACACTGTATGTAACTTTGCAAAATGTGTATACACTACAACCTAAAATAGTGTAAATTACATCTGGGCAGTCTAGAATACATTTCAAGCTAGAGTAAACTGAATAAATATGACAGCGTGTGTAAAATATAATATATTTATACATAAATACTGAATATGTAAACTGTAACTAAGCAATATATTACTTTACAAGTGCGAATATTATCTAAAATATAACATTTTTACACATAAATAATAATAACTATAGTGCTACGAAAACGAAGACCACTGTGTAAAATAAAACATTTTGTGTTGGCCTGTTACACTATTACAAGCAACATTTCTGAAGTTTTCCAAATCTGTGAGGTCAAATACAGATATCTGCAATCTTTGCCACCTGAAACATCTAATGACTATGTGTTATCACGAAAACTGATCAAGTTACACATTTAGGATTTGTTGTAAGAATTAATTTACAAGTAAGCACCGCATACAAAATTATACTTTATTATATTTACCATAATTAGCCACATCAAGTGTTTTATTACTATTTCTATATATCTATTCAACTTCTAGCAACTACTGTATACATAAACTTCTTTTCACTCTCCCCACCAAATATTCTTGAAGAAGAACAGACGAGTCTGGCGGATATGGATCGTCAGACTTACACCATTTTAACTAGAGTAAAACACAAACATGAAAAAATATATAAACTAAGTTTTTATTTATAAAAAGCTACAGTAGCCATATCAAATGAAAATGGATATAAATAAGTAGATTGATCAAAATTTTAAAAATTTACATAGTTACGTCAGCAGCATACCATTAGACTAATAGAAAAATATAAGTAAAAAGGTACTACTAATCTAGTACAATATTTCAAGTGCTGCTTAAGTCATTCAGAATGATTGATAAAAATCTTAAAAAGCTGCAAAGTTACATCAGCTGACTATCAATAGATTAAAAGAAAAATAAGAGTAAAATGATATGACCAATCAGATACAAAGTTTTACATGCAGTATATATCAATCACATTTCAAGAATAAAACAAAGAAAATAAAAAAATATAGCAAACCTTTCTGGATAGGTCATGATCTTTATCGTGAACGGCTGTAAGGTGTAAAATAGCCAAACGCGTACTGAGTATGGGAGAGCTCTTGAAAAGTGAGAAGAGAGATTCCTTGGTAACGCGTACCTCCACTGTCATCTGATTCACCCCATCTATAAAGGTCATGCTGCGACCTGATGAGACTTTACCCCCAATAATCTGCAATGGCATTACTTATCATGTTCAGATATATTAAACAACCACAACACACACATATACATACACAAATGCCGCAATTCCTCTTGTAAGGGAGGTGGTCCAGTCAAAGCACACACTCTCACCAGAAGGTAACATGCCGCAATCACTCTTTTTAGCTCCTTGGGGATAAAAGGCTCCCACAAATCTCCCCAATACCCTGTTTGGGTAAACCACAGGGTAAATAAGCAAGGATCTTCTGCTATGAGTCCTGACAGCCACAGCTCACATATCTAGATCTCTCATCTTAATTTCTTTGGGAAAAGTTGCCACAATTCTCCCTGCACCATCCTGCCCGATAGCAACAGTTGGTTTAGTCTTATCACTTCATCTTATGGGAACCCCTACCCACACCCAGCAATCCAAGTTTTCTCAAGCATGGAGCCTTCATGCAATGAAAAACACACTGGGTACAACCAAATCTACCACTGCAAAGTAATCTGATCTTTTCCAGCAGAATAATCAAGTGGGGATAAACAATAATCGAAAGCAAAACTGGGTGGGTGGATCACCAGACCTCACCTCCTCTTCTTATTTGACTCCGGTGTCTATGTGCACCCCCATACGAATGGGGATTAATAGTGAAACATAAAACAAAACGACAACAAATACAACACAATACATTTCATAGCTAGTACAGTATACCTTGTTGATCCAATGAAAAACATATCAAATATAAACAAAAACTACAAAAGTTCTGCAGACTCATATGGTGGGTTCTGCTAGAAGATGAAAAGTTTTTATAATAATTGTAAGACAAGCAGGGACAGGGACAAGCTGGAAAATTTGAGGCCTGATTCTTGAATTTAGCAACATGTAATGGCTTCATTCTATTCACTATACATGGCATGGATATGTAGGACTGCGAACGAATATATTTGATTACTGACTGTTATTTTAGATTATATATTCTGACAACAGGTTTAATAACCATCTTAATAATGAAAAAATACGCATGGCCAATAATTTTCAATTATGCCTAAGCAGCTAGAAGGAATTAGGGAATATGGCAATGGTTTTTAAATTCCATAATGGTTTTGAAAGAGATTAGGTAAATACAATATGTGAAAAATAACCAGCTCTTACCTGATAGAGTTGTGCATTTGGCAAAAGTTGTGCAGGGGGAGTGGTAACAATATGATTGTTAGGTAAGTGATCTAATCCAATATCTAGCATGTGCATGCACACACCTGGCACTATCACTAACAGGTAATGCTCTGAAAAAGAATTATAAACTCAAGTTAAGTAAGAAAATGAGGCTTCTTGATGTATGCCATTTTATGAGTCACTGTTAATCCGAATTCAAATGGGGTGGGACACAGAAAACTGGAACTGGGGAATTAAAGTTGGATACCCTTTCTAAAGCCCAACGGTGGGCTCAAACAGGGGTTTGTCATTTCCCGAGACAGGTGATCTAACCACTGCGCTGCCATGGTATGCCACAAATACGCCTGAGTAACAAAATGCTTTTTTGCTGTACTAGAATGCCATAGTAAAGGCAAAACTTGACAGCATCATCTATTTCAAGGAAATAATGGCTTAATGACGATCATACTTATTGACATAACCCAAAATGGTGTTAAAATGCTGTAATACTGTATACTTTACTAATTCAAAAGCAATTTATCCCTTGCAATATTTACATCCTCATAGAATGGAAAAAATGTCTAGATAAAAGTACATTTACTTACCTCCAAAAAGTGAATATGTCGGAAGGACTGAGTGGGCATGACCCCAGGGTACTCCCGGGACAACGCTGTGAAGGACACAGCCATGGTGTAGAAGAGTGACTGAATAAGCTAAGTAGACTGCGCAGCTTTCTGGATCTGCCGGAGTCTCAGCGAGTCGAGACTATATTGGAATACAGACAACAGTTGAATGTAAGTTTTATCTCTAAAGGAAGAATTTTTTTAATCAGACATATAATAGAGTCTTAAGAGTTTCCAGGACTGTTATTATCACAAATCCAAACATGTCAAACAAAGATAAGTCAAAGATGTTAGACTATACATACTTTATATATATAATGATGACATATACACACAGCACCAGATGGCGAGGTAACAACTCGCAAATCTAACCACGCATCACCAGCCGAGTGTAACAAGCCCTGGTCTCTATAATCGCCACTCAAGTCCATTGGGGAATGCTCTAGTCCTGAGAGCTCCAATGGCACATTCAGCTATGGAGAAGATAATATGGGTGTCAGAAAAAACTTACCATCCAGTGTAATCTATAGCTTACACAGCTAACTTGAGGAAGTCAAATATATTCTAAAAGATAAAATGAGATAAAACAGACAAAATATTGTACACTTATTCATCATTATCAAACCACTTACCACTGTTTCGTGGGGCTTATTTGGGTGAAACTGAAGGGCTGTCAGCATTGGGCGGGGTCTTAACTCATCATCCTCAGCTTCTCCTACATTAACAAAAAAAAAAAAAAAAAAAAAAAAGTGGCATAAAAAATCTTTACTGACAAAATCCTGTGGACAAAAACCTCACAGACAAAGCTCTCACTTACAAAAACCTAACCCATCAAAAACATTAAGAAATAACTGGAGGGAACCATCTTATTTGGAAAAGGAAATGGGGAATTTTGAATAGGGCCCCCCCAAAAAAAATGGAATACACAAATGTCTTATACTGTATATGGAAGGAGATGAATATATTTAACGAAAAGCATATGAATATTGTAAATATGATTTGACTACGAAGGGAAATCAGGAAACAATAGCCTACCTTTGCACTTACAAGTAGATGAGTAGAAAAATATACTCATAAGTGCCAAGGTGCTCCATTGTTTCCTGTTTTCCTTATGGAGTTGAAATAAGGACTACTTGCACCAAGCTTTTATAATGTACCCAATAAAGATATTGTGGTTGCAGGGAATTATGCATTGCTTAAATACCAATTAGCTTGTATTTATTTAGCCTACTGTGAGTAACACTAAACAATATAGTGTCAATAGTGCAAAGTAGAAAATCTTTATCAATGATTATATGCGACAGATACACTTAGTAAGCATGCCAGTGGTATTAAACTTTTAAGCAAACAACCAATCAGGAATATATATGTCAAATTACAGAAGCATTGCATATGAATAAAAGAGAATAGCTTTCTACACCAAATTTTGGCACATTTCAGTGCAGCAATTTGGCACTGGCTGTTTGGGGGCTAAACCCATTCTGGCAACAACCCTTTTAGATGGAGCTTAAATGACTTTACTCTTTGAGGTAAAACCTAACCTAATCTAACATACATAGCCACCCTAACCTATCTTTACTAAATGGATGGCACCAAAACAGTTGTGTCAAAAACGTCAGCATCCAAATGGCATTGCCCAATCATCCTATTTCATCTAGACATTAATACCTGCTCCAAACGTCAGGCCAACTTCTGGAGGCGGCCTGTAGTGCAAATAGTAGAGATGCTTGTGTCTCGGTTCCCACTGAGCCCAGACAAAAGATCGCACAACTGAGTCTGTCAGTGGTTGGTCGTCCACAACCCAGGAAGTTCCATCTTTCAGACTAAGAGGGAATGAGTATATAGCAATAGCTGAAAAGGCAAAAAATTTAAATTATTGTAACATTAAATAAGGAAAAATGCTGATAAATATGATTTACAATGGAGACAATGTTGTTTGCCATTCTATGTTATTATAAATCTCCATTCGAATGGGGGCAGCAAAAACAGGTTGAAGCTGGGGAATTATTCTTCGATATTCTTCCTATTGTCCTGTTCAAATCCGGGCTTGTCACTTCACAAGTCAAGTGCTATAACCACTGTGCTACTGTGTTCCCCTCAAAAGAGATCCAACATTTTCCCATACTTAGTTTAATTTGAATGATTTACAAACAAAAGGATACAGGTATTTAACTGACGGCAGCTTGTTATTCAGGTTTTATAATCAAAGACAAAGCTACTAGAAATGCTCTGTCATCTCTGTACTTGGAAGCTGTGAGGGTAAGCCAACTGCAGCTGTCAGGTCTAATAGCAGGGGATCCATGCTTTCTTACTCTATGGATGACCCAAGCAAAGTGGCAGTGGGGGGGAAGTATGCTAGCAATTTATCCCCAAGGAGCTAAGAGCAGTGATCGAGGTAGATTGATTTCTGGTGAATGTGTGTACTTTGACTCAACCACCCTCAATACAAGGTGGATTGCAACAACTATATATATATGTACTTTTAAGCTATTCTCTATCAATTCTTATTCTACCATTGCTATTTCTAGTTATCTTTCCTTATTACTCTTATTTTAAATACACTGGACCCCAGCCTAGTACACATAGTCAGTGTGTCAAAGTGGTATCAACTGTTCTAGTCTCGCCAGAGGCAAAAATATATTTCATATTTTCACATATAATACGATGTTTATTTGATCACTGAAGGATGAGCTTAAAGGATTAACTCATAGCCATCTGTTTTGAGAGTCCTCTGGAGACAAGCATCAAAGCTGTAAACAATCTACAGTATGCAGCTAAGGATGCATTCCATTTCTAGTTTTCAACACCCCAGGGCATAACCCCCACAATTTAAGTCTGTTTAACAAACCTGTATTGCTCTAGTCTAGTAATCAATAGATAATAGCTACTAACACTGCCAGTCAAACCACACACGGAAGGATGCTGACGATTTTTCAAGTGACATAGAAAGAAACACAACAAAACAAGAAGATATCTTTACACTACAATCTATAAGTAATATTAACTTTTCTAAATTCTATATGCTAGACAAACCACAAAAGGAACTCCAAGTAGAATTTATCTTAAAAAACGCAAATATACTTGTATATACTCACAACACTACAGATTAGATACAACTTCAAGAATATGAAACTTAATGAAACAAAGAGGCAAGTATCATGATTCTCTTTCATGAGAAGAACGTGAAGATTGCAAATATGATTATTTTGACTACAAAGAGAAAACAGGAAACAATGGAGTATCTTAGCTTATTCATCAACTCATCTCCAGAGGTAACTTCAGAGGTAAAGTAAACAACAGAGTATCTTAGAACTTATAAGTATAGTTATCTACTCATCTCCAGAGGTAACTTCAGAGGCAAAAAACAGAGTACCTAGTGCTTACGAGTATATTTTTCTACTCATCTTCAGAGGTAACCAGTTATGAACAATGGAGTACCTTAGTGCATATAAGTATTTTTATCTAATCTTCAGAGGTAACTGAGGTAAACAATGGAGTACTGTAGTTTTTATGAGTACTATATATTTATCTACTCACTTCAGAGGTAATTGCAGAGATACCTCTAAAGATGAGAGAATAAATATGCTCATAAGTGCTAAAGTACTCCGTAGGTTCCTGTTTTCCCCCTGTAGTCAAAATAATCATACAAACCCCAGTATCATATATGTTGGACTTACATTCTCTGTGCATGAAGACCAACAACTTGGCAATCCAACTTTCACCCAATGGTTTCCCGTTTTCTTCCGTATGAAGAAATTCCAGCTGTAATACAAGTTTTGTATTAAAATAAATAATAGATATTAGAGGAGAGATAACAGATATATGCATAACCGTAAAGACAGAGTCAGTCATAAGATACAAATAATATAAAAATTTAAAAATATGTAAATATATATACAAACATAGAAGTACAGAAAAGAATAAGTACCATATTACTAATTTAGTGACAAAAGCAGGATACGTAATGATGAAGTTTTAAATACTTACAAATATTTGCCTTGAGGAATCAATATTCAGTGAAAAAACGCCACCTTGAGGGGCAATTTCAGCAACATATGCCGAGTATTTATTGGACTCTCCAATACGTCGTCGTGTCACAAATCCTAAAAATTATTACGAGACAAGAAAATGCTGATTAATATCTTACATACTGATACAGAAATACTGAAAAAACCTTCTATACCAATACAAAAAACACAGAATAACATTTTATACACTGATATTTTCGGATGAGTATCAAAATTCTAGCTTTTTTATGATGAAACATAGGCTATAGTAAGGGACCGCAGTAGTGCAGTCGTAAAAGCATTCAACTCAGGAGGTGACATACCTGTGGACAAGCCCTCTTCTTACTCTTCGTCTACATCTTTTCCCACTTTTATGTGGGGTCGATGTTAGACCTGTGGACAAGCCCACTGCGAGGCATTTAGAAGGGCATCCAGCAGCATTAATTACCAAAATTCAATCCATCTGTGTCTACCCACATAATGGGTATAAATAGTGAAACAGAAAAGGTGAAAAAAAAAAGTCTATAGATACTCAGGTTACTAATGGTTTTCTTGATGAAATCCTCAGTATGAAATCTACATTCCACACTTTGTACACAGTTGTTGTTTGCCATTTTATGTGTTACTATTATTCCTCATTCTAAAGTAGGTGAAGTAAGACATTTTGGAGGTTGGGCATTAAGGTTGCATGCCATTCCTAATGCCAGCATTGTGCTCAAACATGGGGCTGGTACACCTAGAGTAAAGCGCTTTAACCTGCAAGTATATATTTTATGGAACATATTCTTTCAGGGGATAACGTCCCTGGGTCCCTCTTTGGGCATGTGTAATTGCAAATTAGTGCACCATTCCCTTAAGTGGCAATGATGCGGAAATCAATATCTGACATCTGTTGTCAAATTACCATATATGAGTCATTATTTTATGTAAGTGTGGGACTCAGAAGGAGTCAGTACCTTATATAATGTCAAGGAAGGCAGAGCGAGATCTTTGTGCTGAGGTGCGGCAGAATCCTCCCGCACTAAGGTGTAATTGAGTTAAATCTGAATTTCTAATGAGTCAAATTATCTCATGTAGACAGGATCCCTGATAAGATAGTGGAACACTCCTTACACAAGGAGTCCAATAAGAAATGAAAATATGCCATACTTACTGAAGAGCTTTTACTATATATTTCCGTGACACTAACATGGCATTAGAGTGACCAAGAAGTGGAAATGCTAGTTTTAATTAAACATACAAATGCATTCTCGATCAAAACATCAAAGAGATAAAGAAATTATATGACATAATATATACGGTACTAAAGCTGCGGACCACAATAGTATAGTGGTTAGAATATTCAACTTAGGAGATGACAGACCCGCGATCAAGTGCACCACGGGGCATTAGGAGATGCATCTAGCCTTAATTCCCCAGCCCCAATCTGTGTCCACTCTCATCAAAGGATCTAATATTGATATATTAAACGAAGATTTAGCTTTTATGTAGTGCATTGAAGCTAAGATTAATATTAAGGCCACAAGCATTTGTAAACAGGGATACAGTTCAACAGTCATGTTGGATGACTTGGTTACTTTGTTATTCCAAGTCTCATTTAAAATAAGATTAATACAAATAGCCATAAAAAAAAATTATTTTAAAAATGAACAAATAAAAACAAAATTATTAAAATTTTTCCATTAATGTTTCATATTGTTAAATAATAGAAACTGCAGCAGTGAATAAAGTGCTTGTCTTGAGAAGTGGCAAATTAACATTAGAGTCCACCATGGGCCATTAGGAAAAGCATCTAGCCCTTTTATGAAAAAATATATTTGTAGCTCATGTTCAACTCTGATGTCTACTTTTCATTTTCCATGGACATAAGAACGTTCTTTTTCTTTATTCCAGGGAATTCCCTTCAGAGCACTAAAGGTGGCTGATATAAATAGGAACATCAATTCAACGTCTGTATTTTCATGTGTCTCTTGCCAAGAGGACTACTAATTATATTATATTTGGGGGTGGACATATACGAATTGAACTTGGGAATAAGTCTGGATGCCCTTCCAATCGCACCATCATAGGCTCAAACACAAGAAGTAACCTTTTGAGTCGAGCATTCTACATCTACGCTATGGCGGTCCCTTTCTGAAGAAGTACTTCCAATAAAATGGAAAAAAGATACGGAGATTGCAGAAGAAGCTGAATCTTTGAATAAAATTATAAAGCCCTTACAATTATAAAATATAAAACACAGATCTCTTTAACATTTTAATTTGGAAATTTACAGAATAATACAAAAGCCATTACGATACCTAAAAGATTCCTTGAAGCATTGACAGAGGCCTGAACCACAGGTACAACTTTGTCAAATGTGTATAAGACCTGTAGTAAAGAGAAGCAGTGGCATGCAGTGTTACCAATCCTATTTTAGCTTAGATATACTGTATAAACAAATCTAGGATCTTGTAAAGATGAGAAACCAACTGAACTCCAGGTATAATAAAACAACCCCATAAAGAGTAAGCTTAGGCTAAGTTTAGTTAAGTAAAGTTAGGTAACATGCCTTAATAATGCTAATAACCTTTAAACACCATGGAGTTACTTTTCTCTACAAGATTCCAAATCTGCACTACTATAGTTGCTTTCAGTAGGATATGATTAAAAGAGTTAAGCCTTAACATCATTGAAACATTCTACTACAAGAGAAGTTAGTCCAAAAAGAATATCAGTTTCAGGGAGATATTAGGTACAAACCTCAACCGTTAAGTTAAACTATAATATACTCTACATGCATATTTAAAGTTTTAGATGTACCAGAAGAGGAATCACAAAGCTTTCATTCTGCAAACATAATAGCACTGTAATCGAGAATCATTATAATAATGATCTGCAGGCAATTAATAATAAATTTTCTTTCATATGAAAGAGTTGCAGTATAAATAAAAACAGTTAAAACTGCACATCATATTGTCTTCTTCATATATAAGATCATTGATTAAAGAAATGTCTATGATATATGGATGATACATACAGAATATGGTAAGGAAACTTAATTGAAGTGCTGAACATATATAGCAGAGATTATCTCTAGGTATGATAAATACTTGAAGTTTTGAACATACTTGGGAAAAATTATCACTTGGATTGTTTGGTTATGATGAATGTGTGTTCTTTAAGGGAACAGGGACCAATATATGTCTACATGTATGTATGATGCAGCTTGAAAATTAATTCATTATTTGTGCAAAATTAAACATCTATCAGAACTCTTGATGCTCACTACATATTCACACATTATTTGTGTAAACCACATCGCCCTTGTGACTTTTCAATTGTACAAAGCATTTAAAAAAACACAAATAACTAATGATGAAAAAGTCATACCTGTGTAGAGTGTAGATCAGGAGTTGCAACGGCAAGCTGAGTAGCAAGTGCCAGAGAACTGGGCCCTTCCCCAGGGGCTCCATCACCATTTCCACCCTCGGCTGGACCGCGCACAAGCACCTCTTCTTCCCAGCGACACAACAGCGAGCCATCCTCACTCTCACCAATCCACTCAAAATTGGAGTCTTCAAGATAAATAAGATGTAACATTATATGTTATATAATATATCTATATACAAATGCCATAATCCCCCTTATAAAGGAGGTGGCTGAGTAAATACAAATAAGTTTATTCTTTATGGGATAAAAATACAAAGAAGGGGATTCCTAGTCCTCCCATTTCGCCCCATTTATGCAATTTATACAACTCACAAGGGAACTCGGAGGAAGTATTCTTTCCCCCATCAGGGGGAGTATATCATCATATGATAGGGTAGCATTCAGTGGCTTTAATGATAATTAAAAAGAATGATGTGTCATCCAGCATAACTTTTATTAGCTAATTAATGTAAATTATAATACTCATCAGGGGAAAAAAGAACATTCCCACTCAAGCCATACTACAGCACTTAATCATTTTCTACAGAAAATCAGTATCACCTATATATACCATAAAATTTATCCAATGTCTTACAAGTCAGGAGATTAGATGGACACGTTACTGAGAATTATTTTGAGACAACTTATGAATTTAACATAGCCTTTAATAGTGTTTTCATTAAGGAATCTAAGGAGAATATTCTAAATTTTGACAAGGTATACAACGTTCAAAAGATTGAGGATATAACTGTTACTGTTAATGAAGAGGAGGACTCAAGAAAATTTACTAAATATTAATAAAGCAATGGGACCATATTGCCTTAACCAAATATTGCTGTGTGTGTGCCACAAGGAACTGGCACTTCCAGTCACGTTGATTGTAAATAGTTCAATTGATACAGGTGAGATACCATCTCCTGGGAAAACCGTTAGTGTCTCCCCAATCTATAAGAAATGTGACAATTTGGTGCCATTAAATTACAGACCAGTATCATTGACTTGTGTGATGTGTAAATTTTGTGAATATATCCTGATAAGGTCTAAGGTGGTAACACATTTGGCAAAGAACAAATTAGTGAGTGATAAACAGCATGGTTTTAGAGAAAGGAGACGTACCCTGACCAATCTTCTAGTTTATAAGGACACTTTGACAGCAGTGGTAGACACACATATTCCAGGCAATGCAAATTATTTGGACTGTATGAGTGCATTCGACACAGTATCCCATGCACAACTGTGGATCAAGTTAGAGGCTTTTGGTGAAAATGGTAAACTTTTAAGGTGGATCAACGGCTTTTTATCAAACAGAGACCAGCTAGAGGAAATCAGAGGATTTCAGTCACAAAAGTTGGACGTCACCTCAGGAGTATCACAGGGTTCTGTACTTGGACCAGTCATGTTTTTGACATACATATATGATTTGGCTCAGGAACTTGAGTATCCAACTCTTATTTTTGCAAATGATGTCAAAATATTTACACAGGTTAACTCTTTTGAGAACATTCAAGCTAAGCAGAGGGATCTCGTGAGACTTGAAGCTTGGAGTAAGAAATGGTTGCTTGAATTTAACAGCGGTAAATGCGCAACGATGCATATAGGACATAAGAATCCAGGATATACTTATACTTTGAATGGCGAGGAGCTCAAGTCATCTAATGCAGAGAAGGATTCTTGAAGTGTTGATATCATCAAATTTGACACTAGCCCAACATAACTGTATGAACTGCAGCCAAAGGTAACAGAATGGTCGGACTTACGGTATTAAAAGAAACTTCCCTCACACGAATTTGGATATGTGCAAGACTCTATATTCATCTTTGGTGCGACCTCATTTGGAATATGCGGTGGAAACCTGATCACCTTACTATAGTAAGGATATCAATGAATTGGAGAATGTACAGCAAAGGATGACTAAGCCTGTGCCTGAGCACATGGACCTGGATTACAAGGAACGATGAGACCAACTAAGAGTGACAATGCTGGAACAAAGAAGACACCGAGGAAATTTATTGGAAACCTCTGAGATATTGAAAGGAATGGACAAGATTAATCAGAGTGTCTCCTTTGATTACAGTGAAGGCAGCAACCAGACCAATACATGCAAGTTGAAGAAAAGATGTAACAGGCGAACACTAGTTACAGCAAATTCATTTAGTGTGAGGGTTGTTAACTCGTGGAATTCCCTTTCTGAAGACGTACTTACTGTTCTGTCCATAGGTGCTTTTAAATCTAGTTTAGACAGGAGGTTATTGAATAAGTTAAGGAAAATTAGGTGTTTGCAGTAATTTGTGGGTATTGGAGAAGTTTTGGAGACTGTATTGATTTTTAAGATTATTTTCGCATTAAAGAATGGAAAATAGATGAGAGCACCAAAAGAAACGTCAAACTCTTAACCTCTTCTGAACTTGAACAAGGTAATTAATATATTATACATACAAGAGTGATGTGAAGATAACTAACTTTTCATTCTTAAAAATTATGTATTGTAGTTTGAATGTTAATATCTAGCTTATTCATAACTATAAATTGAAAGACTGTAAAACAAGGATGCTATTGGGGTTAGGGTAAAAAAAAAAATCGCCTCCGTGCCCTTTGCATGGCATATAAATTAACTACATGTGACTTGGCCACACCTTTGCTAAAATAGCCCACCTTAACCCTATTAACATCTATTCTAGGCAAATGTATAACAGTACCGTTCCACCCATCCGTGGGTGGAGAATCTTAAAAAAAAAAAAAAAAAAAAAGTCATATTCAAGAGACCATATCAACACAAAGAATCACATCGTATCTTCGAAACCTATTAATACTAAGACTACTTAACAACAAAATAATTTCTCGCAACATTATTATTTCTTATTGGCCAAAATACAACGACAAATCCACTCCTTACACTGATTTTCCTCCAAAAATAAAATAGATTTGGCAGTGACAGCAGCCATTCTTCTTCTTTTTCTAGTTGGTGTGCGTCGTCTGTTTGTTTACATTGGAGGATGAGGCCGCTCGATAATGACGCAACGCGATGCGTTCATGCATCCCACGTCCAAACACCACCTATAAAAATATATGATTTTAGATCGATATAATTCATTGTAGATTTGAAGAAAGCTAAAAAGAAATGGGGTACAGCAAAATTTTGCTCAAACCTCACAGTACTTTAAGTAATCAATTCATCATAAATACGACGAGACAAAAGTATGCTGTATATTTTATTCGTATATATGGACGAGGTAGGAACGGGATAATCAGAATTTTGCATTTTCCTACCTTATCAGCTCGAAGGAAAGGACAGGTACCGTATATATTCTCTTGAATTAAAAGATTGAACTAGTGAAGAAACTGATCAAGCATTTGCTCAAGACATCTAAATGGTAAATAATACAACCCACTGAGTTAAAAGGTATTTAAAGGCGTTACCAATCGAAAAATATAACCATTCTTTCCCTCACTGATTCGCACGAGGTTCCGGCATAGAAATATTTTATGAAAAAACTGAGGATTTGACCTGAACTAGAAGCACTAAAGATGAATGTACTCTCTCTCTCTCTCTCTCTCTCTCTCTCTCTCTCTCTCTCTCTCTCTCTCTCTCTCTCTCTCTCTCTCTCTCTCTCTCTCTCTCTCTCTCTCTCTCTCTCTCTCTCTAAAAATAATATTTTTAAATTAAAATTTACTCTATTAGCTGTTTACTACTACTACTTCTACTACTACTACTACTATTACTACTACTACTACTACTACTACTACTACTACTATTAAAAGACCAAACTAAATAAGACGTGGCAATATATGTACACATTAATGAGAGGCATTATACATGATTGGTATATACATATAAATGCAGTTAGCAGATATATTGAGAGAGACATTCAGCAATCACAAAAACCTCGTTTTAACAAGAGCGAAAATAGCAGACCAAGCTCTGTCTGTCAGGGGTCCTAGCCTTTGCAACAGGTTTTCAGGAGACAAATATGACACCAGCGATATCAACAATCAAAATGAAAGTGAGAGCACATTTATATAATAACTAAAAAAAAATCAGTGTATTGTACTTATAAACTATGCTTGTACAGATAAGATTTTCTAGTTCGAAAATCTAATGTAAGCATTATATATATATATATATATATATATATATATATATATATATATATATATATATATATATATATATATATATATATATATATATATATATATATATATATATATATATATATATATATATATATATATATATATATATATATATATATATATATATATATATATATATATATATATATATATATATATATATATATATATATATATATATATATATATATATATATATATATATATATATATATATATATATATATGTATGTATGTATGTATGTATGTATGTATGTATGTATGTATGTATGTATGTATGTATGTATGTATGTATGTATGTATGTATGTATGCATGCATGCATGCATATATATATATATATATATATATATATATATATATATATATATATATATATATATATATATATATATATATATATATATATATATATATATATATATATATATATAGTGTGTGTGTGTGTGTGTGTGTGTGATTACCAAATTGTGATTACCTAATTGTGTTTACGGGAAAGAGCCCAAAGCTCGTATCTTACCGTCTCCTCATCGGTTCGATTTTATACTTAGTCATACTTATCATACCTGTCCTTAAAACTATGGATTGAGATAGCATTAACTACCTCCTCGCTTAGCGAATTCCAATTATCAACTACTCTTACACTGAAAAAGTATTTCCTTACATCCTGCGAAGAAGTTTTCTTACGAAGCTTCAAACTATGACCTCTAGTTCTAGAGCCAGCCATATCAAAATATCGATCCCTATCCACTCTATCATAACCATGAAGGAATTTAAAGACTGTCACCATATCCCCCCTCACTCTTCTAGCTTCGAGTGATGGTAAGTCTAATTCCCTCAGCCTCTCATCATAACTGAGATTGCGTATTTCTGGCACCAGTTTCGTGGCATGTCTTTGAACTTTTTCAAGCTTAGCTATGTGCTTTTTCAAGTGCGGATTCCAAAAGGGGGCTGCATATTCCAGTTTTGGCCTCACATAGGTTACATAAATATTTCTGAACATTTCCTTGTCCATGTGCCTGAAGGCTACCCTTACATTTGATAAGAATGCATATGCTGCCCTTACTATGCCATTTATATGTATTTCTGGAGACAAATCTGCCAGTATGTTTACTCCTAGATCTCTCTCATTTTCTGTCTCTTGAAGTTGTACTCCAGCCACCGAGTAGTCAAGCTTGGGTCTTCTTGCACTTGTACCCATTCTCATTACCTTACATTTTGAAGTATTGAATTTCATTAGCCACTTTTCTGACCACTCATGCAGATTATTTAGATCCTCCTGAAGTTCTCTACCATTGTTCTCGTTTTTTACTTTCTTCACAATCTTTGCATCATCTGCAAACATATTCATGAATGAATTTACAGACTCTGGTAGGTCATTTACATATACAAGGAACAAAAGTGGCCCTAAAACTGAACCCTGTGGAACTCCACTACTAACTCTTCTCCATTCAGACACTGAGTGTCTTACTCTAACCCTCTGTTCCCTTCCTTCTAAGTAAGTTTTTATCCATTTCAAAACATTTCCACCTATTCTAGCCATTGATTGCAGCTTCCTAATAAGTCTCCCATGTGGAACAGTGTCAAACGCTTTCTGGAAGTCTAGGAATATGCAATCTGCCCAGCCCTCTCTTTCCTGTAAGATTCGGCTTACCTCATCATAAAATTCTAATAAGTTTGTTACTGTTGATCTACCTTCTCTGAAGCCATGTTGCCTCACTGACAAAAAGTTGAAAGATTCCAAGTGAAAAGAGATATGTTTCCTTAGTAGTTTCTCCATAACTTTGCAAACTATGCTGGTCAAGAAAACTGGTCTATAGTTCAGAGCCGTATCCCTCCTTCCCTTTTTGCAGATAGGTATCACATTTGCTTGTTTCCAGCATCTTGGAATCTCCCCCGACTCCAGTGACTCCTTAAATATGATACTTAGTGCCACTGATATTGTGTTTGCGCATTTTTTAAGCACATGAGGGGATATGTCATCGGGACCTGTAGCTTTATGAACATCTAAATCCATCAGCACTTTGCATACCTCTGTGGCTGTAAGGTTGATGTTCTCTAATACCGGCCCTTGAGCTTCTATCACTGCAAAATGAGGGGGTGGGGTATTTTCTTCTGTAAACACTGACTGAAACTCCTTGTTCAATTCTTTGCAGATCTCTTCATCCGTCTCAGTGATGCTTCCATCCGCTCTCTTTAGCCTTAAAACCTGTTCTTTTACCTTCAGTTTTCCTCTGATAAAGCTGTGGAAAAGCTTGGGATTTTCTTTAGCCTTTCTGGTGATGTCCCTCTCATAGTCTCTCTCTGCCTCTCTCCTTTTACTTAGGTAGTCATTTCTTGCTCTTTTGTAGGTTTGCCAGGCATTTATGTTTTTTCTCCTCCTATACCTTTTCCAGCAT
Source organism: Halocaridina rubra (assembly GCA_037179515.1). Classification (NCBI taxonomy): domain Eukaryota; kingdom Metazoa; phylum Arthropoda; class Malacostraca; order Decapoda; family Atyidae; genus Halocaridina; species Halocaridina rubra. The sequence continues at coordinate 43,849 of JAXCGZ010022765.1, read as the reverse complement.
TTGTCTCTCCACTCCTTAGCTCTTTTACACCCATTATCGAACCATTTCTCTCTGGCATGAATTACACCTACTTTGGTGACAGGTATGCAGCAATCTACTATCTTCCCATATTTCTCACAAAAGATGTCATACATTTCTTGTACAGATTTGTTGTAAAATAAGGTTCTCCAGTCAATAACTGCAAAAAGCTCATTCATTTTTATGTAATCTCCTTTCCGATAGTTCCTCCTCATGTCCTCAGTGCCTCTACTCTCAGGAAGAATATCTTCAATGATATACTCCATCAACAACACACAGTGGTCACTCTTTCCAATTGGTGGTTCATACTCAATTTTTTCAATATCCAACACATTATCTGTGAACACTAGATCAAGTAGTGATGGCTCATCCCCACTCCTGGCCCTTGTTGGTTCCATTACATGTTGGTGTAGGAAATTCCCTTGTACGCAATCTAGGAATCTTGCCCCGAATGAGTCCTCACCACTGTGTGGGTCAAGATTTATTCAATCTATCTCTTTATGATTAAAGTCTCCCATAATCAAAATCCTACATTTTTTTTCCCGTGCCATGTTAACAACTGAGTTTATGACTTCAATAGTACCTATATGACTTTCCTCATAAACTTCAAGCCTATTTTGGTTCCTTGGTGGGTTGTATACAACAGTTATTATAATGCTCTCTGACCCAGTATTTATGTGAGCAACAAGAAATTCCTTGAACTCACTTTCTATAGCCAAGTTTATTTCTTCGACTTGAATCCTTTCACTTATGAGCAGTGCTATCCCTCCACCAGTCCTCTCAGATCTTTCAACCCTTAGTATTCTGAAACCCTTAGGAAAAACTGTGACACTGTTTATGTCCTCACTCAACTTAGTCTCTGTAATTGCTACTATATCTGCCTTACTGTTGTAATTCTACTGCCTTACCAGCTAATCCATCAGCATTTGTGTATAACAATCTTAATGAGGCCCCATCCCCTGATCTTCTGTCATTATCTTCTTTATCCCCCCTTTGTCTGGAAGAACTCTGTAATGAAAATTTTTCTTCTCTTCTTCATTTCTTTCATCATTTAACCTTCTTGAATCTTGCAACAAGTTTTTGATCTTTCCCATCTCTTCCTGTGTTCTGTATTGTCTAATGTGTGTGTGTGATTACCTAATTGTGATTACCTAATTGTGTTTACGGGAAAGAGCCCAAAGCTCGTATCTTACCGTCTCCTCATCGGTTCGATTTTATACTTAGTCATACTTATCATACCTGTCCTTAAAACTATGGATTGAGATAGCATTAACTACCTCCTCGCTTAGCGAATTCCAATTATTAACTACTCTTACACTGAAAAAGTATTTCCTTACATCCTGCAAAGAAGTTTTCTTACGAAGCTTCAAACTATGACCTCTAGTTCTAGAGCCAGCCATATCAAAATATCGATCCCTATCCACTCTATCATAACCATGAAGGAATTTAAAGACTGTCACCATATCCCCCCTCACTCTTCTAGCTTCGAGTGATGGCAAGTCTAATTCCCTCAGCCTCTCATCATAACTGAGATTGCGTATTTCTGGCACCAGTTTCGTGGCATGTCTTTGAACTTTTTCAAGCTTAGCTATGTGCTTTTTCAAGTGCGGATTCCAAAAGAGGGCTGCATATTCGAGTTTTGGCCTCACATAGGTTACATAAATATTTCTGAACATTTCCTTGTCCATGTGCCTGAAGGCTACCCTTACATATGATAAGAATGCATATGCTGCCCTTACTATGCCATTTATATGTATTTCTGGAGACAAATCTGCCAGTATGTTTACTCCTAGATCTCTCTCATTTTCTGTCTCTTGAAGTTGTACTCCAGCCACCGAGTAGTCAAGCTTGGGCCTTCTTGCACTTGTACCCATTCTCATTACCTTACATTTTGAAGTATTGAATTTCATTAGCCACTTTTCTGACCACTCATGCAGATTATTTAGATCCTCCTGAAGTTCTCTACCATTGTTCTCGTTTTTTACTTTCTTCACAATCTTTGCATCATCTGCAAACATATTCATGAATGAATTTACAGACTCTGGTAGGTCATTTACATATACAAGGAACAAACGTGGCCCTAAAACTGAACCCTGTGGAACTCCACTACTAACTCTTTTCCATTCAGACACTGAGTGTCTTACTCTAACCCTCTGTTCCCTTCCTTCTAAGTAAGTTTTTATCCATTCCAAAACATTTCCACCTATTCTAGCCATTGATTGCAGCTTCCTAATAAGTCTCCCATGTGGAACAGTGTCAAACGCTTTCTGGAAGTCTAGGAATATGCAATCTGCCCAGCCCTCTCTTTCCTGTAAGATTCGGCTTACCTCATCATAAAATTCTAATAAGTTTGTTACTGTTGATCTACCTTCTCTGAAGCCATGTTGCCTCACTGACAAAAAGTTGAAGGATTCCAAGTGAAGAGAGATATGTTTCCTTAGTAGTTTCTCCATAACTTTGCAAACTATGCTGGTCAAGGAAACTGATCTATAGTTCAGAGCCGTATCCCTCCTTCCCTTTTTGAAGATAGGTATCACATTTGCTTGTTTCCAGCATCTTGGAATCTCCCCCGACTCCAGTGACTCCTTAAATATGATACTTAGTGCCACTGATATTGTGTTTGCGCATTTTTTAAGCACATGAGGGGATATGTCATCGGGACCTGTAGCTTTATGAACATCTAAATCCATCAGCGCTTTGAATACTTCTGTGGCTGTAAGGTTGATGTTCTCTAATACCGGCCCTTGAGCTTCTATCACTGCAATCTGAGGGGGTGGGGTATTTTCTACTGTAAATACTGACTGAAACTCCTTGTTCAATTCTTTGCAGATCTCTTCATCCGTCTCAGTGATGCTTCCATCCGCTCTCTTTAGCCTTAAAACCTGTTCTTTTACCTTCAGTTTTCCTCTGATAAAGCTGTGGAAAAGCTTGGGATTTTTTTTAGCCTTCCTGGTGATGTCCCTCTCATAGTCTCTCTCTGCCTCTCTCCTTTTACTTAGGTAGTCATTTCTTGCTCTTTTGTAGGTTTGCCAAGCATTTATGTTTTTTCTCCTCCTATACCTTTTCCAGCATTTGTCTCTCCACTCCTTAGCTCTTTTACATCCATTATCAAACCATTTCTCTCTGGCATGAATTACACCTACTTTGGTGACAGGTATGCAGCAATCTACTATCTTCCCATATTTCTCACAAAAGATGTCATACATTTCTTGTACAGATTTATTGTAAAATAAGGTTCTCCAGTCAATAACTGCAAAAAGCTCATTCATTTTGATGTAATCTCCTTTCCGATAGTTCCTCCTCATGTCCTCAGTGCCTCTACTCTCAGGAAGAATATCTTCAATGATATACTCCATCAACAACACACAGTGGTCACTCTTTCCAATTGGTGGTTCATACTCAATTTTTTCAATATCCAACACATTATCTGTGAACACTAGATCAAGTAGTGATGGCTCATCACCACCCGTGGCCCTTGTTCGTTCCATTACATGTTGGTGTAGGAAATTCCCACGTACACAATCTAGGAATCTTGCCCTGAATGAGTCCTCACCACAGTGTGGGTCAAGATTTATCCAATCTATCTCTTTATGATTAAAGTCTCCCATAATCAAAATCCTACATTTTTTTCCCGTGACATGTTAACAACTGAGTTTATGACTTCAATAGTACCTATATGACTTTCCTCATAAACTTCAAGCCTATTTTGGTTCCTTGGTGGGTTGTATACAACAGTTATTATAATGCTCTCTGACCCAGTATTTATGCGAGCAACAAGAAATTCCTTGAACTCACTTTCTATAGCCAAGTTTATTTCTTCGACTTGAATCT
>JAXCGZ010022765.1:10000-12500 GCA_037179515.1 Halocaridina rubra | reverse complement strand
GAGATTAAAAACATACTTTTAAAACAAAACAATTTTATTTAAATCTAATGTTAATAAATAATATTTTCAAAATGATTTCCATCATTTTCAATGCATAATTTGAGGCGCTTTACAATATTCAGGTGAACTCGATTGAATAGGTCTGCATAGTGAAATTTCCTATGTACCCAGACTTTGTGGACACCCTGTAGACGGATGAAGAAAGGATAGGTAAAAGGCAAGGGAGGAAAAATTAGTAAAGGGATAGAAGAAGCAAAGGAAGAAAGAAGGAAGAAGGCATATAATAAAAGGATGATGAAAAATGGAAGGAGAAGAAAAAGAGATATATGAAGGGAAGAGAAGGAAAATCTAAAACTGTAGAAGAGAAGGAAGATCTAAAACTAGCGAAGAGAAGGAAGATCTAAAACTAGAGAAGAGAAGGAAGATCTAAAACTAGAGAAGAGAAGGAAGATCTAAAACTAGAGAAGAGAAGGAAGATCTAATCCTAGAGAAGAGAAGGAAGAGCTAAAACTAGAGAAGAGAAGGAAGATCTAAAACTAGAGAAGAGAAGGAAGATCTAAAACTAGAGAAGAGAAGGAAGATCTAAAACTAGAAAAGAGAAGGAAGTTCTAAAACTAGAGAAGAGAAGGAAGATCTAAAACTAGAGAAGAGAAGAAGATCTAAAACTAGAGAAGAGAAGGAAGATCTAAAACTAGAGAAGAGAAGGAAGATCTAAAACTAGAGAAGAGAAGGAAGATCTAAAACTAGAGAAGAGAAGGAAGATCTAAAACTAGAGAAGAGAAGGAAGATCTAAAACTAGAGAAGAGAAGGAAGATCTAAAACTAGAGAAGAGAAGAAGATCTAAAACTAGAGAAGAGAAGGAAGATCTAAAACTAGAAAAGAGAAGGAAGATCTAAAACTAGAGAAGAGAAGGAAGATCTAATCCTAGAGAAGAGAAGGAAGAGCTAAAACTAGAGAAGAGAAGGAAGATCTAAAACTAGAGAAGAGAAGGAAGATCTAAAACTAGAGAAGAGAAGGAAGATCTAAAACTAGAGAAGAGAAGGAAGTTCTAAAACTAGAGAAGAGAAGGAAGATCTAAAACTAGAGAAGAGAAGAAGATCTAAAACTAGAGAAGAGAAGGAAGATCTAAAACTAGAGAAGAGAAGGAAGATCTAAAACTAGAGAAGAGAAGGAAGATCTAAAACTAGAGAAGAGAAGGAAGATCTAAAACTAGAGAAGAGAAGGAAGATCTAAAACTAGAGAAGAGAAGGAAGATCTAAAACTAGAGAAGAGAAGGAAGATCTAAAACTAGAGAAGAGAAGGAAGATCTAAAACTGGAGAAGAGAAGGAAGATCTAAAACTAGCGAAGAGAAGGAAGATCTAAAACTAGCGAAGAGAAGGAAGATCTAAAACTAGAGAAGAGAAGGAAGATCTAAAACTAGAGAAGAGAAGGAAGATCTAAAACTAGAGAAGAGAAGGAAGTTCTAAAACTAGAGAAGAGAAGGAAGATCTAAACCTAGAAAAGAGAAGGAAGATCTAAAACTAGAGAAGAGAAGGAAGATCTAAAACTAGAGAAGAGAAGGAAGATCTAAAACTAGAGAAGAGAAGGAAGATCTAAACCTAGAAAAGAGAAGGAAGATCTAAAACTAGAGAAGAGAAGGAAGATCTAATCCTAGAGAAGAGAAGGAAGAGCTAAAACTAGAGAAGAGAAGGAAGATCTAAAACTAGAGAAGAGAAGGAAGATCTAAAACTAGAGAAGAGAAGGAAGATCTAAATCTAGAGAAGAGAAGGAAGTTCTAAAACTAGAGAAGAGAAGGAAGATCTAAAACTAGAGAAGAGAAGGAAGATCTAAAACTAGAGAAGAGAAGGAAGATCTAAAACTAGAGAAGAGAAGGAAGATCTAAAACTAGAGAAGAGAAGGAAGATCTAAAACTAGAGAAGAGAAGGAAGATCTAAAACTAGAGAAGAGAAGGAAGATCTAAAACTAGAGAAGAGAAGGAAGATCTAAAACTGGAGAAGAGAAGGAAGATCTAAAACTAGCGAAGAGAAGGAAGATCTAAAACTAGAGAAGAGAAGGAAGATCTAAAACTAGAGAAGAGAAGGAAGATCTAAAACTAGAGAAGAGAAGGAAGATCTAAAACTAGAGAAGAGAAGGAAGATCTAAAACTAGAGAAGAGAAGGAAGATCTAAAACTAGAGAAGAGAAGGAAGATCTAAAACTGGAGAAGAGAAGGAAGATCTAAAACTAGCGAAGAGAAGGAAGATCTAAAACTAGCGAAGAGAAGGAAGATCTAAAACTAGAGAAGAGAAGGAAGATCTAAAACTAGAGAAGAGAAGGAAGATCTAAAACTAGAGAAGAGAAGGAAGATCTAAACCTAGAAAAGAGAAGGAAGATCTAAAACTAGAGAAGAGAAGGAAGATCTAAAACTAGAGAAGAGAAGGAAGATCTAAAACTAGAGAAGAGAAGGAAGATCTAAAACTAGAGAAGAGAAGGAAGATCTAAACCTAGAAAAGAGAAGGAA
>JAXCGZ010022765.1:2500-5000 GCA_037179515.1 Halocaridina rubra | reverse complement strand
AGAGAAAGAGAGAGAGAGAGAGAGAGAGAGAGAGAGAGAGAGAGAGAGAGAGAGAGAGAGAGAGAGAGAGAGAGAGAGAGAGAGAGAGAGAGAGAGAGAGTCAAAGTCAAAGTTGAAGTCAAAATTCTTTATTCCATCAATAATAATGGTTAGAGAGAGAGAGAGAGAGAGAGAGAGAGAGAGAGAGAGAGAGAGAGAGAGAGAGAGAGAGAGAGAGAGAGAGAGAGAGAGAGAGAGAGAGAGAGAGAGAGAGAGAGAGAGAGAGAGAGAGAGAGAGAGAGTAGAAAAATACTCTAGAATATGATATACGATGGAAAAAAAATACTGAAAATTAAAAAGAGAACGAGAGAAAAAAAAGAGAAGAAGGAAAAAGAGAAGTATTTTATTTGTTGTTTTAAATAGAATAAAATGTATTGCATAAAAACATCTAAAAAGATAAAGAGAAAACCAGAGATAAGAGAAAAAAAGACAGAGTAGCTTTAAATCTACAGTTAGAGATACTATAATGTGTAATATACAGAAAACATGAAAAACAGAAAAAGATGAACAGAAAAAAGAGAAGAGAGTAGCTTTAGAACTGCATTAAAAACTTTAAAATGCAATTGAGATAATAAGAGAATTTAGCAAAAAATATATAAAAATAAGAGTAAATTTAAATACGAAGAAAAAAAGTAATAAAATATTAAAATAAACGAAAATGCAATAAAGAAAGGAGAAAGAGAGAAAAGAGAGGAGAGAGAGAGAGAGAGAGAGAGAGAGAGAGAGAGAGAGAGAGAGAGAGAGAGAGAGAGAGAGAGAGAGTATCCTTTGAATTCGAAATAGAAAAATACTACCATATGAAATACAAGAAAATACAAAAAAAGAAGAAGATAGAAAAAGAAAGAGAAAAGAGCAAAAGAGAGAAGGGAGGAGATTTGTAGATAAAAAATACAAAAAGAAGAAGATAGAAAAAAGAAAGAGAAAAGAGCAAAAGAGAGAAGGGAGGAGATTTGTAGATAAAAATGAAAAAGGAGAGATAAAGAGACAAAATTTGCAGATTAAACAAAATACAGCAAAATGAAAAAAAAGAGAAAAGAGCAAAAGAGAGAAGAGAGGAGATTTGTAGATAAAAAACACAAAAAGAAGAAGATAGAATAAGAAGAGAGAAAAGAGCAAAAGAGAGAAGAGAGGAGATTTGTAGATAAAAAATACAAAAGAAGAAGATAGAATAAGAAAGAGAGAAAAGAGCAAAAGAGAGAAGAGAGGAGATTTGTAGATAAAAAATACAAAAAAGAAGAAGATAGAAAAAAGAAAGAGAAAAGAGCAAAAGAGAGAAGGGAGGAGATTTGTAGATAAAAAATACAAAAAGAAGAAGACAGAATAAGAAAGAGAAAAGAGCAAAAGAGAGAAGAGAGGAGATTTGTAGATAAAAACGAAAAAGGAGAGATAAAGAGAAAAAAATTTGCAGATTAAACAAAATACAGCAAAATGAAAAAAAAGAGAAAAGAGCAAAAAGAGAGAAGAGAGGAGATTTGTAGATAAAAAATACAAAAAGAAGAAGATAGAATAAGAAAGAGAGAAAAGAGCAAAAGAGAGAAGAGAGGAGATTTGTAGATAAAATATACAAAAGAAGAAGATAGAATAAGAAGAGAGAAAAGAGCAAAAGAGAGAAGAGAGGAGATTTGTAGATAAAAAATACAAAAAAGAAGAAGATAGAAAAAAGAAAGAGAAAAGAGCAAAAGAGAGAAGGGAGGAGATTTGTAGATAAAAAATACAAAAAGAAGAAGATAGAAAAAAGAAAGAGAAAAGAGCAAAAGAGAGAAGGGAGGAGATTTGTAGATAAAAATACAAAAAAGAAGAAGATAGAATAAGAAAGAGAGAAAAGAGCAAAAGAGAGAAGAGAGGAGATCTGTAGATAAAAACGAAAAAGGAGAGATAAAGAGAAAAAATTTGCAGATTAAACAAAATACAGCAAAATGAAAAAAAAGAGAGAATAGATAAAAAACAATAAAAAAGATAGAAAAATAGGAGAAAAACGATAGCTTTAAATGCAACACAATAGAGTAAAAAGAGACAAAGAGACAAATGACGCTAAAGAGAGAGAACCAATAAAAAAGAGAGAAACGAGAGAACAAAGAGAGAAGAGAAAAATATAAACGAGAAAAAGAGAAAACAAGAAATAAACAGAGAAAAAAGAGAGACAAAGAGACAACAGACGCGAAAAAGAAAGAGACCAAAAAAAGAGAGAGAAAGGAGAGAGCAAAGAGAGAAGAGAAAAATAAATACGAGAAAAAGAGAAAACAAGAAATAAAGAGAAAAAAAGAGACAAAGAGACAAAAGACGCGTAAAAGAAAGAACCAAAAAAGAGAGAGATACGAGAGAAGAAAGAGAGAAGAGAAAAGAGATAAAGGGAGGAAAAAGAGAAAACAAGAAATAAAGAGAAAAAAAGAGACAAAGAGACAAAAGACGCGAAAAAAAAGAACCAAAAAAGAGAGAACACGAGAGAACAAAGAGAGAAGAG